>CAUYLG010043418.1:0-64697 GCA_963573385.1 Cacajao melanocephalus
AAGAATGAAATATATAATCCAACACTATGAAATACAGTATACTGCACTCTATTGAATGGTTATAGAATCAAAGATTCAAGTTAAAAGAAGCCTAACAAATCTAGACCAACCTTCTTAGTTTGCAAATAAAATCCATAAAAAATAAAAAAAAAATAAAAAAAAAATTTTAAACAGAGAAATGAAGTCCCCTCCATTTATATTTACATGGTAGTTACATTCCTGGAAAATCAAGGATTTGTTCAAGTCTTGCAAAAAAATACTTTTTAAACTATATAAACCAGAGTTAAGTTCCAGAAGTTAATTTTGAACAGGTTTTTCTCCTATGCAAATGTCAGGTGTGACACTGCAGACCGCGTGGGACTTGGGGCAATGCTTTATTGCTTACTGAAGGCCATATAGCATCCTTGTCGCCCCCCAGTCACTGACAGAGCTTCCCCACAATTTGGTATTTGATACCTTTCTGGGTTTCCAGAATGTTCACTTGTGCTATGAGTAGGGAGTAGATGGGGGTAGAGAACAAAACAGAAGTGGGAGCCATTGAGCTGCCAGTCATTGAGGTGAGAGGTAATGATGGCCTGAGCTAGGATAGGAACCACAGAGCCTTAGGGAGAATAGATGAATCCTGGAATTAGTACCTAGAGATGTCATGGATACCTTTCAGGTTCTTCCTGGAGTAACTTGGTGACCCCATTTATTGCTATGGGGAAGACCAGAGGAAAATCAGGTATAGGCAGAAAGGTCAATAAATCAACCTTGGACATATTAAGTGTGACATGCCTATAAGAGATCAAAGTGGGAAGGTCCAACATGTACTTGGATTTGTGAGCTTGGGCTCAGAAAGTAGACGTAGACATAGCTTCACCCAGCGTGAAGCTTTAGGAATGGATGAGGTCTCCTGGAAGGAGGGTACAGAGGGCTAGGAGAAGAAGGCAGGCCTGAGGCCCTATAGAACCCTGGCATCCAGAGGTCGGGGGGTGAGAGAGCCCACTGGTCCTCCCCACTGCCATTTGTATACATCACATCTCCTGACTCAGTGGCAGTCTCAGATGCAGGTCTGTGATGAATGTATCACTGTGGCTTGTCAAGGACCAGCGTGTTCTCCTGGCAGATGGTAAGGACTCAATGCATATTGGTTGATTGTCTGTCTAGAGTTGCATGTCGATAACATTTAGCATTTTTGCATTGTATTTGAAAAGAAGCTAAAGCCAATCTGTATGTGCCATTTGTTTCCTCAGCCTTGATGACATTCAGAAATATTGAGTAAGAAGCTGGTGGACTGGGACTCAGTTGGCGTTCTTCCAAATTGAGATGCCAGAGAGAGCAGTGGCTGGGGCCACTGGGCACTGGCTGGCATGGAAAGTCCATAATTAACTTGTTTTGTTTTATGCCTCATGGGGAGGAAATGCTGTCTATTTTAATTTCATGAGCCTCCAACATTGTGAAGTTTCAAAAAGGAAAAGAAATCTCTTATTTTGGGGCCTCAAAGGTCTAGGTCACTAACTTAATGGGGTATTTTGAGATTCTATGACAGCAAATGACTAAGTCAGCTTTGCCACGATGCTACTGCATAATAAACCTTCCAAAGTTCAGTGACTTATAGGAATGATTATTCTTACTCTGGTGTCTGTGGATTGCCTGACCAAGGCTATGTTTTTTTGGCCTTGACTCCAAGCTGCATTCTTTTTGAACCAGCAGCTACCTGGAAGTGTATGTCTCACAGCAATGGCAAAAATCCAGAAACAGAAGGCTAACTGCCTCTGCCTGTGTTTTATCTGCCCAACTCCTACTGGCCAAAATAGAGCACATGGCTAAGCCCAAGGTCAAAGGGTGGGAAAATACCCTCCTCTTCAAGTGGAGGGACAGCAAAGTCACGTGGACAGAAGGAGTGATGATGAATTGAGAACCATAATGTAATCTACAAAAGAAGGGATAACAAATTCTCATGCCTACCAGGACCAAGCAGAGCATGATACACAAGTAAAGATGTTGGATCATAGTAATGCAGGGATATTTTGAGTTCATAAAAATACAGGCATGTTTATCACAATTATGAGACTTATAAAATTTATCCTACTTTTCTGGAAATATTAGGCCCACAATCTTACATTTTTCCACTTCTGATGAAGACATGGATGTAGAGAATGACTTCTCTACCTTAAGAATACTAAGAGTATTGACAGTGGACAGAGCTAGAGAGGCAATAAGGAGTAGTGAGAGCTGTGGCAAAGCAGAAACCAAAGCACCTTGTCTGAAAGGTACAGCTATCAGTTGATTTCAGTCCATTGTTGTCAGATGGTATATTAACCCATTCTCACACTGCTGTAAATAACTCCCTAAAACTGGATAATTTATAAATAAAAGAGGTTTAATTGACTTGCAGTTTCACAGGCTGCACAGGAAGCATGACTGGGAGGCCACAGGAAACTTACAATCAGGGCAGAAGGTGAAGGGGAAGCAGTTACATCTCCATGGCAGGAGCAGCAGGAAGAAAGAGTGAAGGAGGATGTGCTATACACTTTTAAATAACTAGATCTTGTGAGAGCGTATCCTGAGACAGCACTAGGACTATGGGGCTAAACCATTAGAAACCACCTCCATGATCTCATCATCTCCTACCAGGCCCCTCCTCCAACACTCGGGATTACAATTCAACATGAGAGTTGGGTAGGGACAGAGAGCCAAACCATATCATTTCACCCCTGGCTCCTCCCAAATCTCATATCCTTCTCGCATTTCAAAGCACAAGTATGCCTTCCCAACAGTCCCCCAAAGTCTTAACTCATTTCAGCATTAACTCTGAAGTCCAAGTCCAATGTCTCATCTGAGGCAAGTCCCTTCCACCTATGAGCCCGCAAAATAATAAGTTAGGTGTTACTTTCAAGATACAGTGGAGGTACAGGCATTGGGTAAATGCTTCCATTCCAAAAGGGAAATATTGGCCAAAACAAAGGGACTACAGGCCCCATGCAAGTCTGAAACCCAGCAGGGCAGTCATTTAATCTTAAAGCTCTGAAATAATCCCTTT
This sequence comes from Cacajao melanocephalus, assembly GCA_963573385.1. Lineage (NCBI taxonomy): Eukaryota > Metazoa > Chordata > Mammalia > Primates > Pitheciidae > Cacajao > Cacajao melanocephalus. The sequence goes on from CAUYLG010043418.1 coordinate 3,026, forward strand.
GACTACATGTCTCACATCCAGGGCACGCTGATGCAAGGGCTGGGCTCCCAAGGCCTTAAGAGGCTCTGTGCCTGTGGCTCTGCAGGGTACAGCCCCTGCAGCTGTTTCCACGGGCTGGTGTTGAGTGCCTGCAGCTTTTCCAGGAGCATGGTGCAAGCTGTTGGTGAATCTACCGTTCTGGGGTCTGGAGGACAGTAGCCCTCTTCTCACAGCTTCACTAGGCAGTGCCCCAGTGGGGACTCCAACCCCACATTTCCCTTTCTCACTGCCCCACTAGAAGTCCTCCATGAGGGCTCTGACCCTGCAGCAGACTTCTACCTGAACATTGAGATGTTTCCATAAATCCTCTGAAATCTAGGTGGAGGCTCTCAAGCCTCAGCTCTTGCCCTCTGCACACCCACAGGCTTAACATCAGATGGAAGCTGCCAAGGCTTAGTGCTTGTAGCCTCTGGAGCAGCAGCCTGAGCTGTACTTTGGCTCCTTTTAGCCATGGCTTGAACTGAAGCAGCCTTGATGGAGGATACCATGTCTTGAGGCTACACACAGTAGCAGGGCCCTGGTCCTGCCCCAGGAAACCATTTCTTCCCCTAGGCCTCTAGGCCTGTGATGGGAGGGGCTGCCTCAAAGATCCCTGACATGCCCTGGAGGCATTTCCCCTCTTGTCTTGGCTATTAACATTCAACATCTTATGTGGTACTTTTTCTCCCATAGCCAGGATTCATGGGTCCAGGACTCAAGGGGAGGAAATGGAAGTGGCCTTACTCACCATCACCCAGAGTAACCCACTTGGAAAATTTTTGCTTCTTGTTCCCATGACATTATGTTCTGCTGGCCTGGAGGTCTTAGTTCCAGAGGGAGGACTGCTGCCACCAGGAGACACAATAATGATTCCATTAAACTGGAAGTTAAGATTGCTGCCTGGTCACTTTGGGCTCTTCCTGCCTCTAAGAGGGGATTAACAGTGTTGGCTGGGGTAACTGAACTGGACTATTAAGATGAAATCAAATGACTACCCCACTCCTGGTACCAATTTTCTGTATTAATCCCTTCTCACACTGCTATTAGTCTATTCTCACATTGCTATAAAGAACTACCCATATCAGATGGGATCACAGGCTTAGCATAACCTGAACTTTCAGATGTCAATGGAAGCTAAAAATTCAGATCTTCATGTGAAATTTTCTAACTTTAAAATGTTAAACAAACAAAATCCACTGAAGGTAGGAAATAGACTATAGGCCAGCCACCGCACTATAATGTCTATTCTCTAAGTTTGGATTTCTGAGGTTGGCAGAACTTTTTTTTCTACTCCCAAGTGGCCACCAAAGGGGCAGTGGTTTCTGGATATGTCTCTGAGGTTCTAACAGCCAGTTTCCTTATGAGGAGTGAGGTCAATAAATTCAAAGATGCTAGAATGCTTGCCTCCTAATTCTCCTGCTTCCATAAAAATCCAATTCAATTTAAACTGCAAGGCATAGTGAGTTGTAATTACTATATTTATAAAAATTATATATAATTAGAGCAGGGTTTCAGGAACCAGGCCAGTTCTCCCCCAGAATGTACATTGAAAAGCACATTTTAAAAGAACAAAAGATGCTCTTGGGTAGGGCTATCATGTGACATCTCCCAGGGCCATTTTGGTCACTTGTTTTTAAGGGGCTAAGTATAAGCTCCTCCTGAGCTCTTTGGACTCAAACCACTATAAGAATATCAAAATTTCTTTTGGGAGATTATAGGTAGAATAATTGTATTTCCTGAACAAAAAGTCAGGGCATGTGGTTAGCTGAGAATCTGCATGCACCTTACACACCCGGAAGGCAGTGTGAGGTTGAAGGCTGACAAAGATGGATTTGGAAATGAGAAGAAGACAGAAATGATTGCTAGTGGTGGGATGGCCAGGTGACTCTTGAGTCCCCAGGTCCTCTCCAGGAATGTGACCTCTTGAGAGAGGCAGGGGACAAAGCCCTGCTAGTGGAGGGATCAGGTGGCTTTGGTTTCCATTTCCTCTCTGGTAACTCAGTTGTCAGGTGAGATGCAAGGGGCCAGATACCCAAGGGGCTATCATCTCAAACCCAAATCTCAGAGTTTATCAGTTTCCATGCACGATGGAGCCCACAGAACTTTCACCCAGGCCAGTGCATCTGGAGCCGGAAATCACACTTTTCCTGAAGCCAAGCCTGCTCAGGGCTTCAAATGAGACCCTGCCTGCAGTCCGCTGTTTATCTCACTTATCTACCCTGGCAATCCATAAGGTTGACTTGCTGTTCCCTGGACAGAATGTGGCCTCACATGCTTTGAGACCTTTGCATGGTTTGTGTCCTCTGCCGGGGACGCCATCACCTCCTTTGCCCATTTATCAAGACCCAGTCATCACATTCTTATCTGGGGTACTTTGTCTGATGCCCACGCCATGCAAAATCCAGCACTCACTCTTCTCACTGCACACAACATGGTACCTCTCGTGGGATGCTGCAATAACTTTTCAGAGGTCAGAGGCTCCAAACAGCATTGGCTTGAGCTAGGTACATTCATTGTCCCAAATCACAGGAGGAAATAGTCCAGGACTGGTCTGGGGTCCTTAGCGCTAAGGAAGCAGGCACTTGCTAGTCCATTTTTTCCACCATTCCTAGGGGTTACCCTTATCTAATGGACCCAGACACCACTGCCACTGGAGTCGGAAACTCCAGCCAGTGGGATGGGGAAAGGGGAAAAAGAGAGGGCTTGCCTCTTAAGGACACAGCAGGAAGCTGTACTCATTCATTCATTCAGCATGTATTCATGGGGTATTTTCCACGTGCTAGAAACTGCTTTAGATACTGGGGATGTGGCAATGAACAGGACTTAGAAAAATCCCTCCCACTATGGAGTGTCCTATGGGAGGTGAGAGTCCTGAGAACGTTAATAAAATAGGGAAATACAACGTGTATTCCAGTGTGAAAACTGCCAAAAAAGAGGAAACTTACCTCTTAGGGAACTTCCAGTTCAGGGAGGGTGCTTGGGCTGTGGAGGGACTTTTTGCATTTAATTAAAGAGTATAGATTGTCATTGCTTGTTAGCAGGAGGGCGCAAGGTTTCCCGAGGGTGTGACTGGCAACCCAGGAGCGCGTGCTCCATCTGTCCTGCAGGTGGCGCGCCTGAGCCCGTGCTCGGCAGCCTCTCCGGGAAGGCGAAGGATGCTGCTGCATTGGGGGCCTGACCTGGGGTCTGAAAGCCCACAACGCTGTTCCCCTTGGGATCGTCTTGGTGGCATGGACCCACCTCCCCCAGTCCCGACCCAAAGCCTGGGTAGTTCTTGTGGAAGGTGCATTTCATCTTCAATAAGAGAAGAGCTGTTTTTCCGAAGGTCTCTATTTCATCTATTTTTCAGGAGCAGAGGCTGATTTCTCCTGCCGTGGATTTAAGACACTCTAGTCACTTCTTTTTTATTGCTTCATTTGAAATAGCAGACAGTTCCGACTTTTTGTTTTTCTTTGTGTTCCCAGGTTTTACAGAGCGCTGTCTGGCTGCATTACAAAGTTCTCCCAGTTTCTCCTTCCCACCACCAACCCCGCTCCCCACACCGCCCGCCCCCAACTGTAAAATGGCAATCATAGAGCCTGCCTCATGTTGGCCAAACAAGATAATGTCTGCAATAAGTAAGGTTGCCAGACTCGGCACATCAAAATACAGGACACCTGGGTTTAAGGTGTTTGATAAACAACGATTTTTTAAAAGTGTATGTCCCAAATATTGCACAGGACATACTCTAGAAAAAAATCAGGAATTCTCCTATGAAATTCAAATTTAACTGGGTACCTTGTATTTAATCTGGCGATTCAAACATAAGGAGCTTAACACAGGGCATCGCCTGAGGTCACAGTAAGTGCCAGGGACAATGATGAGGGTGACAAAGACTTTAATTCTGATGAATGCCCATACCCTAGAAGGGAAGCAAGGTGCATAGTCATAAGAAGGAACTTCTAGAGAAACAGAGGCCTAGGCTGAGCCTTGAAGGACTCCGTTTATGTGTTCAACAAATATTTATTGAGCACTTTTTAAGTGCTGGGCTCTGTCCCAGGTGCTAGGGATGCAGCAGTGAACAAACAGATAAAAATCACTGCCTTCATGGGCTTGATTTATTGGCAAGGGAGGCAGTCAGTAAAGAAGATAAGCAGGCCAGGCGCAGTGGCTCACGCCTGTAATCCCAGCACTTTGGAAGGCCAAGGCAGGTGGATCACAAGGTCAGGAGTTCAAGACCAGCCTGGCCAATATGGTGAAACCCTGTCTCTACTAAAAATACAAAAATTAGGCAGGTGTGGTGGTGGACGCCTCTAATCCCAGCTATTTGGGAGGCCGAGGCAGGAGAATCGCTTGAACCTGGGAGGTAGAGTTTGCAGTGAGCCAAGATCGCGCCACTGCACTCTCAGTCTCAAAAAAAAAAAGATAAGCAAAATCTATAGCGTGTCTAATGAATGCTAGGGAGAAAAGTAGAATGTGAAGTGTTGAGGCGAGGTGAAGTTTTGGAGCGGGTGGGAAGGACAAACTTACTGAGAAGTTGACGGAAGTAACAACGTGAAGGAAGGAAGGAGAGGAGCTGTGAGATATTTAGGGAAAGCTCATCTGAGGAAAGGGAGGTAGCAAGTGCAGGGATCCTACAGTGGAGCGCACCTGAACATGCAGGAAACAGCGAGGGCAGGAGCAGAGGGAGCAAGGAATGGGTGGGGAAAAGGCAGCTGAGTCTCTCAGGATCTCGGGGCACCAGCCGGACATTGAGCGAGTTGGAGCCTCTGCATGGCTCTGATATAATCTGACCTACGTTCCATTCGGATGCCCCTGGCTGCTTGTGGAGGATAAACTGCAAGGCAGAAGCAGAGAGCCCTGTGAAGAGGTGACTGCAACAATCCGGATGAGAGAGGACGGTGGTTGGGACCAGGGAGGAAGGTGGTAAACACGTTTTTAAGGGAGTGCTGATAGAATTTGCTGCTGGTTCCAGTTTGGAGAGAAAGCGAGCGAGCCAGGGGGAGGAGATGAGGACACTAAGGCTGACTTAAAGAGAGTTAGCAAGATGGAGAAAGGGGAAAGATGCAACGGTTGAGGCAATCCCGTCAATGATTGCTTCAGCCAGGAAGTGTCTGCAGTGAGGATGTGACTTCCAGCCCGCGCGGGACAACCTGTTTCCCCACCCTCCCAGCTGTACCATGGACACATCTGTCATACATCCTGCCTCCCCACGCGGTCCTGCTGTGAATGAACTCAGCGATCTTTGCCACCCTGGTCGCTTGCAGCAAGAGACTGCTTGGCCACCGTGCCGAGAGAGGTGGTGTTTCAGAGCACCCTTGCCCAGACAGAGAGCCTCCCCTGCCCTCAGGAGGCCCAGGAAGGTTTCCTGGGCTGCCTGAGTCTAGCCACTGCTCCCGTGATCCATGGCCCATTAGCAAACCATCCCAAAATTTAGCGGCTTAAATAGCATCTATCAGTTACTTGGCTTACGAATAGGCCATTTGGGCCAGGTTCCATGGGAAGGCTCATCTCTGTCCTCACACCATCAGCCAGGGAGGCTTTTCTGGGGAAGGCAGGGTCTGCTGTCAAAATTTGGCAGACAGGGTGGTGCTGGCTGTTGCCAGGGATGTCCACGGAGAGACTTTGGTTTCAAATCCCAGCTCCAGCAGGTGCAGCCGTATGATCTTGAAAATGTCCCTCAACCTCTCTGTGTCTGTTCTCTCATTTGTAAAGTGGGGGTTGTCATAGCGCCTATCTTACAGGGAATTCATAGGGATAATACATTCAAGGGATGTAAAGCAGCGTCTGGGACATAGTGCTCAGTAAGTATTAATGATCAATATTAGTATTGTGAATTTTTTATCGTACGAGGAAAAACTCAATGCAGTAATTAACAATTTGTGCACACTTCCCTGTCTTCGTATCTCCATGAGTAGAGTTTTAAAGAAGGTTTTTTAAAAGTAGCTCACTAGTAAAACCGGCTAATACATGTTAATCATAGAAATTTAGAAATAGAAGAAAATTACCCAAGTTAATTACTGTTGCTATCTTGGGGCCATTTCTTTCCTGCGGTGGTTCTCTTTTGTTTCATTCCCCCTTATTTTAGAGCAGGCTTAGGAGAATAAAGAGGAGAGGGCAAGTGTGTGAACGAACATGTCACGCACAGAGTCAGGAGCAGACATTTCAATACGTTCCAATCCACCAGGGACAGAAACAGCTTGTTCTAAGGTTTGAAATGACCCCCGTCTCTCTCAGGTGAGAATGACCCTAACTCCAGGGATCCTGTGATGCGTGGAGTTCACCATCTTCAGCAAGAATGTGGTGTGGGTTCACAGCAGGAGTGGGTTCACAGCGGGAGTGTGTTCGCCTGTGCATTTTACATTTCAAACGTTTGTCACTCAAGAGCATTGTCCAACAGACCCCTTCAGGGAGCCAGGCCAGGAAACACTGAGTTCAGAGAGGGCTTTGATATCTGACAGCACAGTGAAAGAGATGTTTTTGATAGGAGAGTGATTCTCAGCTGCTGAATAAGAAATAGTCCTCATCCATAATGCATGGCCCTTTAGAAGACAGAAAGAAAAGTCAGTCTAAATGTGGCATAGACTGGAAAAAGATGAGGAGTGATTTAGCATGCCATTCAGCAGAGGCTGAGTCCTTTTCTCAGCTAATTCATGCTTCCCCCAGGCTGACTGAGGAAGGCCCCTCGTTGGGGGCTTGCATGGTGTGTGCTGGTGTTGGGAAGAGGTGCAAAGGAAAGCATTAAATGGCAAGGAGGATGGACATGACAAAAGACAGATCAAGACCAAACACGAAGGATGTTTTCTAACTCAAAGATGACTTTCCTCAAATATTCTACATCCTTTTGGGGTTTTTATTTTGGGATCTTGATTTTGGCTGTAGTGTTCACCAACAGACGCACAACTAAGAAAAGTGGTGAGGGGCGACATATGGGTTTGGAAGCCTTGATGGAGCGACATTCCTGCTGGCCTAGTGGCCCTCTGCGTGGCACCCGGACACGGGATGGAGCCTGTTTAATGCATTAAGCGATGTTTCCAGAGCCTGGAGCAGCTCTTTGTTTGTTCAAGGATGTTGCCAACAGGACTTCCAGGGCCCTCAGCCTCCAAAACAAGTCAGTTTCAGAAACACTGTGGGAAAATATTGGTGGTGGGTTGAATAGTGTCCCTCCTAAAGATATGTCCAGGTCGTAACGCCAGGTCCCTGTGAATGTGACCTTCGTGGAAATAGGGTCTTTGCAGAGGCAATTATGGTAAGGACTGAGATCATGTCTGATGTGGTTTGGCCATGTCCCCACCTAAGTCTCACATTGTAGCTCCCATAATTCCCACGTCGTGGGAGGGACTGGTAGGAGATAATTAAATCATGGGGGTGGGTCCATGCTGTTCTCGTGAGCGTCGGTCAGTCCCACAAGATCTGATGGTTTTATAAAGAGGAGTTCTCCTGCACGAGCTCTCTCCCTTTCCTGCTGCCATGTAAGACATATCTTTCCCCAAGATTGTGAGGCCTCCCCAGCCATGTGGAACTGCAAGTCTATTAACCCTCTTTTTGTTTATAAATTACCCAGTCTTCGGGGTGTCTTCACCAGCAGTGTGAAAACACACGAATACTTCCTGGAGTTAGGGTAGGCCCTAAATCTAATGGCTAGCATCCTTGATAAGAAGACAAGAGGACACACAGAGACAAACACAGGGCAGAGGCTGTGTGAAGATGGAGGCAGAGCCTGGGGAGAGGCTGCCACAAGCCAAGGGCTGCTGAAAGCCACCAGGAGCTGGAAGGAGAAAAGAAGGATCTCCTCCTGAAGTCTTCAGAGGGAGTGTGGCTCTCCTGGCACCTTACTTGCAGATGTCTAGCCTTCAAAACTGAGAGAGAGTAAAATAAATCTCTGATGTTTCAAATCGCTGCAAGTTTGTTCTGATGGCCTTAAGAAGTGAATCCAATGTTTTAGACCTAAGTCGCTCTGATTTCATTTTGTCCCATTCTCTTGTCACTTTTATGTGTCAACCAGAATGGATTTCTGGCAGTTTGAGATGGAGTTTCACTCTTGTCACCCAGGCTGGAGTGCAGTGGCATGACCTTAGCTCACTGCAGCCTCTGCCTCCAGATTCAAGTCATTCTCATCTGCCTCAGCCTCCCGAGTAGCTGGGACTACAAGTGTGCACCGCTATGCCCAGATAATTTTGTATTTTTAGTAGAGATGGGATTTCACCGTGTTGGCCAGGCTGGTCTCGAACTCCTGACCTCAGGTGATCTGCTCACCTCAGCCTCCCAAAATCATGAGATTACAGGTATGAGCCACCACACCTGGTCTGGAAGTTTCCAGTTCTTTCCCATTTTCTCCCCACTGTTCCTTCCCCCATACTGTCCCTGGTTATTGCTTCCAGCACTGACACCCCACCTCATCTGCCTTTCAGAATTAAGCTCTCCGAGTCAAGACAGCCTTTCTTGACACCACCTCCATCCCAGAATATATTCTGTCCCCTGGTTGTACCACGGCCCTACCAAGGCTGGGCATGATCATCTATTTGTGTGACTGACCTGTCCCTCTCATCAGGCCACACAACCCATTCATTCATCAAATTGTTACCAGTGGAAAGTGTCAAGGTTCTTGGTATTTTGAACAAAGAATTGGACAAAACGCACAAAGAAAGGAAAGAATGAAGCAACAAAAACAGAGATTTATTGAAAACAAAAGTACACTCCAGAGTGGGAGCAGGCCAGCAGCCACAGCCGCTCAAGGGCCAAGATACAGAATCTTCTCGGGTCCAAGTACCCCCTAGAGGTTTCCCATTGGCCACTTAGTGCTCACCCCATGTAAACGAAGTGGTGGCTCACAATCCGTCTGATTGCAGAAAGCAACCTATCAGAGGCTGAAGTGAACTTACAAAGGCCACACTCCTATGCAAACATCTGATTGGTTGTGGAAAGTAACCAATCAGAGGCCAAAGTGAAGTTACAAAGTTGCAGTTCTATGCAAATGAAGACTTGGCTCCCAGTGCCCCACAGTCAGTCTGATTGGTTGCAGACAGCAACCAATTAGAGGCTGAAGTGAAGTTACAAAGTTACACTCCTATGAAAACGTCTGATTGGCTGCAAAAAACGACCAATCAGAGGCACTTTCAGTTTCCCATCTGCCTCACAAAAAAGGTGAGAGTTTGCAAAGAGAGTAGCCTCTAGTCCTTTTGTGTTGTTAGGGGTGGAGAGTTAGTTTCCCTTTCTATTTAGTTCTAGGAAGTCAGTGTGAAACAGCCTTAGGTTCCCTGCCTCCAGACCCATTTCTCCTGCCTCAAAATACTTACTGAACACCTGTGTATTGCAAGCACTAGCCTAGGCATGGGCCAGAGAAAAAGGAACTTAGTATGAGAAATCTTCCTTTAAAAAAAGTATTGGTGTTCTAATAGACATTAACTGTCTGTAAGGGATACGGTGGCTTTAAGATTTAGATGGAAAAGCATGTCAGTAGTTTAGAACAGTGCCTGATCCACAGTAAGAACTCAATGAATTCTGGTTGGTATTATGGATTCTGTGACTGGGAAGTTATTATTGGAAGAAACAGCATGCAGTCCAAACAGAACTTGTCTCTGGGCCAAACCCTGCTATTCTTTTGTAAAGCAAGAGAAGAAGGAAAGTGCTGGCTCTGTGGAAAATTGCACAAACCTCTTTGCCACTGTCTCCAAGTCTTTGGCTCTATGTCTGTGTGTCGCATGCAGCCATGTACACTCATGCAAACACACACACGCACATGCACACATTCATCCCTGTAGTCCCGTGTCTGCTGTCTCACCCACACCCTTGGCCATGGCAGCCAGCTCTCCTGGTGGTTCTGGGGCCATGGAGAAAGTTCTCAGAATCCATTTCCTTCCAGGTGTGAGCAGGCAGGCCACGTGCCCACATTACAAACCTGCAGGAAGCCTGTTAATCACTGCTGCTGGGTCAGTAGACCTTGTTTGTGTTCATCTCTGGTGCATCACCACGCCCACCTCCATGCAGGAATTGATGGGTCCCTGGTAGGGGGCTGAGATCACCTCCATTGACTTGCATTTGTGTGAGTTGGTTGTGATGTGGGAAAGAAAGGTTCTATTCAAATTCCTTTTCCACTCTTCCCCCTACCTCCCATGACTTCAGGAGTTGGAAAAGCAAAGGTGAGTGAAGAAGTATCTGGGAATGAAATGCAGTTTAGAGTCTAAAGCAGTCCTCGTCCCTCTCTGTGGCAGATGCACCTGACAGCAGTCCCTTAGGCATGCTCTGAGAATGGCACACCTGCATGTGTGTTTCAAGTTCCCAGCGAAGGAATCCAGGGGCAGCCAACCCGGAGATCTGTTCCTGGTCTATAAGGAACATCTGAGCTTCTCCAGCCCCTCCGTGGAACGTGGAGAGAGGCCCTGTGTTTTGGGTTGAATGACAGTTGCCAAATCGAGGTTGTTAGGAGCAGGGTGCTAAGTGAAAATGCTGTATCAACCGCATGCCTTTTGTGAGCAGTTGCAGTTTTTCTGCTCAGGCTGCTGCCACTGGACTGGGGGTTCTGCTGTCCAGCCCTCCATGACTAGACTCTCTCCTGTACATAAGCCCCCCAGTGAAACCCCACGGCTCCTTTGCTGGCTCTGGGTCTCTTCCTTGGCCTCTTGAACCTGGTGCCAACCCCATTAGAGTGGATGGGGGCTCAGCACAATATTCTCCCTTGGGAGGAGCAGGTAGGGACCCTCGGTGAGATGGCCTCATCCAGAGGAGAGATCTGATGGTGGCTTGGTCCACACAACGGTTTCATTCGGCTCATAAGGTTTGAAAGTTCTGAGTCAGTTGTCAGTGTTTTAAAATAGGCAGATTCACAAGAAGATGCTTGTCCCAGGTTTTGTAAACAGAGAGAGCTCTGGTCACATCAGGCCTGGTGCCCATCCAAACTTGATGGGCCACAGCAAGCCTCCATGCACTTTCATTTTTAAAATTTTATTATAGGTAATATATATACATTTATATTAAAAATATAAAATTATTTATATGAAAATATATAAATTATAGATATAAATGCTATATATTATATACAAATTATAATTAATATATAATACACATTTTATATATAATAGATATAAATGTTTTTATTTGCATTGGGGTGTAACTTTGTAACTTCAAATAGATATAAATTATATATAATATATTAATTTCTATCTATAATATAGAAATTACATGTATTAATAATGATATGATTAATATATAATAATATATTCACATTAATGATATACAATATTTATTTATATATAATATATACTCATATAATATGTATTATTTATAGTATTAATATATAATAGATAATTAACATGTAATTATATATTACTAATGTATATTATATAGACATTATATATTATATGTATTATAATATGTAGTAACATTTATATAATATGTGACATATTAATTATATATAATATATTAATGTGTGATAATGTTAATATATTAAGATTATAATATATTAATATATTATTACATGTTAATTACATTATATATAAATTAGTAAAAAATAATACATTAGTTATATAATATATAATGTAATATATAAATGTAGATTATATGTTATGATTTTACATTATCAATTAATATAAAATATATAAATTTGTCTATTTCATATATAAATATTAATTATATATAATTAAATATAAATTAAATCATATAGTTAATATACATTATACATTATATAATTTTCTACAAATAATTATATACTTATATAATGTATATCAATTATACATATATGAAATATATTTATACATAAATTATATGTGTGTGTATGTGTATAGTGGTGAAGTCTGAGATTTGAGTACACCCATCACTCACATAGTATACATTGTACCCAATATGTAGTTTTTTATTCTGCGCCCGCTTCTACCCTCCCCTCTCTGAGTCCCTGAAGTTCACTATATCACTTTTTTGTATGCCTTTGTGTACTCATAGCTTAGCTCCCACCTACAAATGAGAACATACAGAATTTGGTTTTTCACTCCTGAATGACTTCACTTAGCATAATGGCCTCCAGCTTATCCAAGTTCCTGCAAAAGACATCTTTGTATTCTTTTTTCTGGCTGAGTAATATTCCATGGCGTATATATACCACATTTTCTTATCCACTCATTGGCTGATGGGCACTCAGGTTGTTTCTGTATCTGCAATTCTGCACTGTGCTGTCCTTGCCCTTTTAAATGGAACACATACCCTTCCGCTCATCACTGTCACTGCTTCTCCCTGCTCGGCTCTCTCATTCCCCTCCTCCATGTCCTTGCAGTCTCTGGGTTTGCACAGCTACTTCCGTGGCTCTCAGGGCACAGTGCGTCATGGCTGTGCTCAGTCATCTTTGCTGACAAACTGAGGGCAGAGAGCTGGAGAGAATATTAAAATCCCATCATGCAGGCACAATGCTTCTCCTCCCAGGCCTCCAAGCCTCGGCTCAGGCCCTCTGCAGACTCAAAGGTGAAAGAACCAGGATACGTCTGCGTCATGGCATGGCTCATGATCTGCCCAGAGGGCTGGCACCCACCATGTGCCTGGCTCCTGAACCACCACACCCCACTGCAGAGTTGGATGGCATAGGGCATGGATGAGTGTCCTGAGGCTGCTATAACAAACGACTATGAACTGTGTGGCTTAGAATCACAGAAAATTCTTCCCCCACAGTTCTAGAAGCCCGAAACTGAGGTGTTACCAGGGATGCACTCTCTCTAAAGGCTCTAGCGGAGAGTCCATTCCAGCTTCTGATGGCTCCTGGGGTTCCTCCACTATGGCCACAGTGCTCCAGTCTCTGCCTCTGTGGGCAGACAGCCTCCTCCTCTTCCCTTCCATCCTCCACCTGTCTGCCTCCCTCTGCCTCACTCTTATAAGGACGCCTGGGATTTTTCTTATGGCCCACCTGGATAATCTAGGACCAACGCCTCCTCTCCAGATCTTTAATTTAATTGCGTTGTTTGCCCTATATTTACTCTTCTGCCATAGGGAGCATAGGTTCAGGGATGAGGGCATGGTCATATCCTTCGGGGGCCACCATTCAGCCAACCAAAGGCAAAAGGAAAAGCCTCAGGACAGTCAGACGTGGTTTCAAATCCCAATTCTGATGATTTCCGGTTGTCTGATCTCGGGCAAATTGCTTTACCCGTTTAAATCTGTCTCAGTGGCATTAAAAGGGAATTAAGAAACCAGTTCATGGAGTTGTGATGATTTGATCAGCTAATGTGTGCAAGGGCACGCAGCCGGGCACCTGGCACTCTAAGTCAGTGTTCAGCACATGCTAGCAGAAAAGCAACCACTTGCAAACGTCGACCATGGCACATTCTCTGAAAAGCTGTGTGCTATGAGCCATGCCTCTCCATCTCCGAGAAATCTGTCCGGGCTTGTCGTCAGCCTTCCCAGGATGTGCAGGTTTTCTGGGTGCTGGGGGAATTCGGTGAGAGCAAGCAGGGGGATAAACACGTGCATGTGTCTCCTCCCTGGTGTTTTGCATGGTGCGTGTTGCTTCTCGAATGTATGCCTGAGATTTATTCCTGCTTTTCCTTTTTTACAGTGGATTGGACAGGTTTGGACAAGGAACAGAAGCACAGAGAGGGTAAGTGGCTTGCCCCATGTCACCCACACGATCAGTGGGGAAGACACACACTTCCTTCTCCCCGAGCCCTGTATGACGCTTGTGCTCTTTATACGGCATGATGAAATTGCTTCCATCGTATCCTGTGGTTTTACAAGCAATCTGGGGGAGTGGGAGTCTAAAACTTTGCCTAACTCCTGATTGTAATGGATCCAGTTGCAGGGAGGCACACGTGCTGTTTGGAGTCCCCTGGGCAAATTAAACCCCGTTCTTGCTTATAGAGACCAGCACTCCATTGAAACACAATGCCACAGGCCCTCCCCTGAGTGTACCTGAGCAATTCTGGAGGGTGGAGCTGCTGGCATTGGCTTCTGGATGCTGGGGAAGTGGTTTCTCATAGCCTGTTCCTCAACATACTTTGAGAATGTGATCTACCTAATTCTGCCAGTATGGGAGGCAGAGAGAGATGTTGGATGGGGAATGCCTGGGAAGTCCTTACGGGGCCTTCTGCACTTCTCCTTATAAGACTGGAAGAGTTTCTGAATAGAGGAAAGGAGACTCGGTGTGTCACACAGGGTTCTTTGGCTGTATGCAACAGAAATCACTCTAAGTATAAGGAATGGGAACATAGGAAGGTGTTCAGAGGATGGAAGGAAAGCCTGGAAAGTGGAATTTGGAAAAAAAAAAATCAGGTCTCACAGGTCCAAGGAGATTCTTGGTAGCAAGACTGGTCTGATGGTCTTGTCTGGGCACCAGCACTGAAATGAACTACCTTTGTCTTTCATCTGTGTCCTTTATAGGATCCTATCTTTTTTTTTTAAAGCATTCCTCACTTTCTGCACAGCAAGCTATTTTAGGCTTATGTTGCAATTTCCCTGCCCAGCCCTGGGAATTAGTCATTTCTGAAGGAGCCCTGGTTCCTTTTAGGGGTGAGTGGTATTTAGAAACCAAGCTGGAGTGCTAGGTGTGCTCATTCCTGCTAGAGTGTCCATGCTTCTGAGCCTCTCAGTGAACAGAACATATGTACATGTTTGTGTGTATGTGTATGTGTCAACATATCATTTTTTTTTTTTGAGACACAGTCTTGCTCTGTTGCCCAGGCTGGAGTGCAATGGTGCTATCTCAGCTTACTGCATCCTCCACCTCCCAGGTTCAAGCAATTCTCCTGTCTCAGCCTCCTGAAATAGCTGGGATTACAGGTGCCCACCATCACACCTGGATAAATTAAACCCCATTCTTGCTTATAGAAACCAGCACTCCATTGAAACACAATGACACAGGCCCTCCCTTGAGCATACCTGAGCAGCTCTGGAGGGTGGAGCTGATTTTTGTATTTTTAGTAGAGACAAGGTTTCACCATGTTGGTCAGGCTGGTCAAGAACTCTTGACCTCGTAATCCACTAGCCTCAGCCTCCCAAAGTGTTTCAAGATTCAGCAGAGTTCCAGATTCCTTTGCATTTCTTTTTCTGTCATCAAACTGAGGGTTGATAGCCCAAGTACTAGGTTTAGAAGTTGTTTGAGTTAGTAACCTCTACAACATCTGTGTGGTTATGTAATTCATTTGAAATACAGTTAGGTTTCTTTGTTTTTGTTTTTATTCAATTTTAGAGATTTTTTTTCTATATTCTTGTTGACATAATTTTATTTGTTGAATGCCTAAAACATTGACAAGATTCCAGAAGACTAATCTGTGTAAAACAATAGACCCAGTAAGGCGCCACCCCCTCTCCTCTCTCCTCTGCCGTGTTCTCACCCACCCTCTACAGGCAACCAGCTTCCTTAGTCTTTGGTTATTGTAACTATTCTTCTTTTTTTTTTTTTCCCTCAAAATAAGCAAATACATACAAATAAGAACAGTGCTTATCTAGGGAGGAGGACAGAACTGATTATTATTTTAAAGGAGAATGAATTAATATAGTGGGTAATTTTTTAAATAAATAGAATGGAGGAGAGGAAGTGGCTGTGGGTGAGATGTTCTCTCCTACTGCAGGGAGCAGTCTTCTTTTGGGGCACGGGGTTTGCTGGTCCCCACTGCTGATTCTTCACCCCACCCCGGTGGGAGTCTAGGTTGCTGCCCAGGCATCTGGCAAAGCTTCCTACGCCCTCAACCCTTGCCTACTAGTGGTCCTCATGGCTCTGCCAGCATTATTCTTCCAGCTCTCACACTCTGTTTTTTCACCTCTCAAAATCTTTTTCTGGTCCCCAGGACAGGTGATGTTAAAAATACCTGTGATCGTCCTCATTCGAGGACCTCAGTTCCTGGAGGCCCCGGGGCCTTCCGCCGCAGTGACTCACCAGCTGTTCTTAGGGAACATGACTGTCTGGATTCATTTGGTTTGCAGCAGAGTTGACAGATTCAAAGTGAAAGGTGCTATAAGTGGATTCCAGGATACAGACCTTTCTAAAGGCACCCTGGAGAATTTTCTCAAGATGAGGCTTTAAATGTACGGTACATGGTAAGAGGAGCGGGGAGGAAAATGTGTTGTCTTCCAAGTATGCTCTGACCCCATAAACCCCATACCCTTCTCCCACCCTCCCCTCGTCCGCCACGAACCAGCTGCACTGAGCTCTTTCTCTGCCTGTGCCCTCAGGCTTCTGCTCTTGCTGTTTCCTGTAACCTAGAAATATCTTCCCAGAGGCCTCCAGGAGGCTGGGTCATTCCTGTCATTCAATTGCAATGTCACCTTCTGGGAAAGGCCCTTTCTGACTATATAGTTTGCTAGGGGGCCACAGACAGAGTGCCTTAAACAACAGAAATGTATTGCTCGTAGCTCTGGAGGCTGGAAGTCCAAGTTCAGGGTGTTGGCGGGGTTGGTTTCTTCTGAGGTCTCGCTCAACAGAGACAGATGCCGTCTTCTCTCTGCGTCTTCGCGTGGTCTTGCCTTTGTGTGTGTCTGTGTCCTAATTGCACTCCTTATACGAACAACAGTCTTATTGGATTAGGAGCTCATCCTAGTGACCCTATTTTAACCTAATTACCTTGTTAAAGACCCAGTCTCCATATACAGTCACATTCTGGGGTCCTGGGGGTTAGGACTTCAACATATGAATTTTGGAGGGTGCAGCCTGGCTCACAATACTGACCATTCTATCAAAAGCCTTCCGTTCTGCCTTGCCACTCTTTAGCCACACCCTATTTTATCTGCTTCAGAACCTCTATTACTTTCTAAAATGACCTTAACCAATTTTATGTATTATTTATCTGCTGCTCTAGAATGGCTCTGCCCAACGAAAATATAATACAAGAGCAAATGTTGCCATAGATATAATTTTACATATTCTAGCAGCCACATGGAAAAAAAAGTGTAAAAGTGAGATTAATCTTTTTTTTTCTTTCAGTTCTGGGATACATGTGCAGAACACGCAGGCTTATTACATAGATATATATGTGCCATGGTGGTTTGCTGCATCCATCAACCCATCATCTAGGTTTTAAGCCCCGCATGCATTAGGTATTTGTCTCAATGCTCTCCCTCCTCTTGCCCCGCCCCCCAACAGGTCCCAGTGTGTGATGTTCCCCTCCCTATGTCCTCATTGTTCAACTCCCACTTATGAGTGAGAACATGTGGTGTTTGGTTTTCTGTTCCTGTGTTATTTTGCTGAGAATGATGGCTTCCAGCTTCTTCTATGTCCCTGCAAAGGACATAAACTCATTCTTTTTATGGCTGTATAGTATCTCATGGTGTATATGTGTCACTTTTTTTTTTTTAATCCAGTCTGTCACTGATGGACATTTGGGTTGGTTCCAAGTCTTTGCTATTGTAAGGCAATACCATTCAGGACATAGGCATGGGCAAAGACTTCATGACTAAAACACCAAAAGCAATTGCAACAAAAGCCAAAATTGACAAATGGGATCTAATTAAACTAAAGAGCTTCTGCACAGCAAAAGAAACTATCATCAGAATGAACAGGCAACCTACAGAGTGGGAGAAAACTTTTGCAATCTACTCATCTGACGAGGGTCTAATATCCAGAATCTACAAGGAACTTAAACAAATTTACAAGAAAAAAACAACCCCATCAAAAAGTGGGCGGATATGAACACACACTTCTCAAAAGAAGACATTTATGTGGCCAAGAAACATATGAGATTAGTGTTACTAATACATTTTATTTAATCCAACATATCAAAAATATTATCATTTCAACACACAATCAATATAAGCTTTATGACTGAGATGCTTTACTTCTTTTTGTACTACGTTTTCGAAATCTAGTATGTGTAAACCCAGATAGTATCTGAGATAGTTCTCAATCAATTTCGAAGTTTCTTTTGCCAAGGTTAAGGACACACTTGGAAGAAATAAACACAGAATAACAGAAACAGTCTGTGGTCTGTGCCTTTCTCCAAAGATGACTTTGAGGACTTTAATATTTAAAGGGGAAAAGGAGTCTGGAGGGGAAGGAGGGAGGGTAATGGTCACATAACCAAATCCACATGTTGTAAGAGAAAAGGGGCAGGTAAGGGAATAGTTGTGTATTTCACTGGCACACACTGTAAGGTAAGGTAAGAGGAGCTACCTGGAAGACTTAGAACAGAGGAGGGAAGCACCATGGCCAGCTTACATTCTGAAATGACGATTCTGCTATAGGAGAATACACTGTTGGGGGTGGAGGGAGGACAGGGTGAAAGTGGAGAGGCCAGTGAGATAGAAGTTCATTGAGCCAAGAGGGGAGAATGCTTTAGGCTGAGGCATCGGCACGTGTGAGGGTAAAAGAGCTGGAAGGAGCTGGGCATAGTCACAGAACTGGGAACAGGTGTCTGAGGAGGGGAGGGTAAAGGGAAGTGGCCTATCAGATGCAGCCAGGGGGATGGGCAGGGGCTACAGCTAAGACCTCCTGGGCCACAGGAGGAGTGAGGCCTCCATGCTGGGAGTGTGAGGGCCAGCGGAGGTTTAGGCAGCTGATTGGAGGGACCCCAAACTAAACTGCCGGCCCCTCTCTCCCATGTGGCCCATTTTCCCAAAGCCTGGGTGCTGTGGGTTGGCTCCCAAGGGTATAAAGTTCAGGTGGAAACCCCCTGGCAAGGAGGGTCCATGAGGGCAGCAGGTCCTATCCTCGATCTGTCAGGCTGATAGAAAGCTTGACTTCAGGTGACTTTCTTGCCTCCTCAACGTATGAATCATTCTTGGGTAAGGAACGATTGCAAACGAATTTAATTATTATTATTATTTATTTCCACGGACAGCCTGCCACACCTCATTGTGCTTGATTTCTTATTCTTCCCGTCACAGTGCTGCTGAACTTTTATGTTGTGCTTGAATCATGATTCAGCTCTTAACCATGCTTCTAAAATCCTGTTCCCAGCCTAGCAAGCACAGCAGACGCAAAGCAACACATTATTTATCCGTCTAATTTAGCCTGTTGGAAGTGCAGCATTGGTGCTGCGGTCTGAAGCCAGACAGGCTTTGATCTTGTTTGAGGTTGTTTGCATACAGGATTGTTCATGTGTTTGATAGCCCAGAGAATGCACGGAGCCCTAGTGATCCTGCCAATGCTGTCTGGCAGGACCCAGCTCTCTTGGACTACCTGGGGCCCTTGGGAGGCAGCAAGGCCAGGCTGAGTAAGGCTTCACAGGCCCTAGTAAGGAGCTGAGCTGGGCTTTGTTTGTTTTTGTTTTTGTTTTTTTTGTGAGACAGAGTCTCGCTCTGTTGCCCAGGCTGGAGTGCGGTGGTACCATCTCAGCTCACTGCAACCTCTGCCTCCTGGGTTCAAGCGATTCTCCTGCCTTGGCCTCCCGAGTAGCTAAGACTACAGGTGCCCACCACCACGCCTGGTTAGTTTTTGTATATTTAATAGAAATGGGGTTTCACTACATTGGCCAGGTTGGTCTTGAACTCCTGACCTTGTAATCCACCTGCCTCGGCCTCCCAAAGTGCTGGGATTACAGGCACGAGCCACTGCACTCGGCCAGGAGCTGGGCTTTATTTAAGTATGCTGGGAAAGGCACTGGAGGGCTCTGAGCAGAGGAGGGACATGACCTGACTGCATCTTGCAGGGTCCCTCTGGCTGTACGAAGGTGGGGACAGGTGGACTGGGGCAGAGGCAGGCTCCTGCAAGAGTCCGGGGAAAGCTTGGGGCCTGGGCCAGGATGGCAGTTGGGGGGCTTCCTTTCATCCCTTCCCATCGTCTTCCTCTGGAGGTAGAGAAGGAATTGAACCCATCTTGTTGCAATGTTAGGATCTTCTTGAGGAGCTGGGGAGACTCGGAGATCCACCTATGAAGGGCTTTCTGGAACATGCGTAATAAGAGGAGTAAGCTGTCTGCTCAGAGGTTGGGGGAGTCTCTTGGAAGAAGGTTCTTTTCTACTACTCTGTGAATTGTAGAATTGTGAGAGTATTACATTATCTCAACAGAAAAAGAAAAAACATCTAAGGATTATGCCAATCCTGTAAAGAGGAGTCTGTTAGGCTAGAGGAGTGGCAGAATGTTCCAGAACTCTTTGAGCTCCCAACTTTGAGTCCTGCTGCTGCCTGAAGTCACCATGAGAGCCCTTAGGGCCAAGCATTGCTTCATCCACTTCCTCTCCCCACCCCTTGCCAGAGTTTTCAGTGCAGATACTTTGGGGCCTGTGGCCGCCTTTTCTACGTCCCTCCAGCAATGTAGAGGAAAGTGTCTACAGCAGAGATGGGCAGGGGTGAGTTGGGCAGGGGAGAGGAAGATGCCCTGGGAGTCTTTAAAATTGTCCAAAGGTGGGTCCTGTCCTGGCATCTTGATGGGGGGAAATAGGCACTTAAAAGTTGAAATCCTTGGCCAGGCGTGGTGGCTCACGCCCATAATCCCAGCACTATGGGAGGCTGAGGCGGGCAGATCACCTGACGTCAGGTGTTCGAGACCAGCCTGACCAACATGGAGAAACCCTGTCCTACTAAAAACAACAAATTAGCCAAGTGTGGTGGCGCATGCTTGCAATCCCAGCTACTCAGGAGGCTGAGGCAGGAGAATCACTTGACCCCGGGAGGTGGAGGTTGCTGTGAGCCGAGATCGCACCATTGCACTCCAGCCTGGGCAAGAAAAGTGAAAGTCAGAAAGCAAGAAAGAAGAGAAAAGGAAGGAAGGAAGGAAAGGAGGAAGGGAGGGAGGAAAAGAGAGAGAGAGAAAGAAAAGCAAAGAAAAGGAAGGAAGGGAGAGAAAGAAAGAAAAAGAAAGGAAGGAAGGAAGAAAGAAAGAGAAAATTGGAACTCTTTAGGGTTCGGATTCTGAGTGAGGGAAAAAACTTCTAACAATGCTCTCTGGTGTAGAAGCAATTCCCGGTGGACAGGGTCTGAGCCGCCCTCCCTGTGAGCATGGTGTTAGAGCCTCAGGTTGCTGTGGAAATTGATTTGTTTTTTAAATCACAGCTGAACTTTATTAGAAGCGAAAACAGGTCCTGTGTACCGGGGAAGGGAGTTTTGCAGACAGCACCGACCCGGGCCCGCTTGCCTTAGACTTCCTGGGAACGTCAGGGCAGGAAGCAGCAGCTGTCTGGGAGACTGGCAGGGAATCTGGAGTCTGGGGATCCTGACTCCAAAGTCTAGCCCCATTATTCCCAGATCAAACTGAGGGTCGCACTGCAACTTCTCATGGCCCAAAACGGAGATGCAGATGAATTGGGGAGGAAGAGTTTTTTATTTCTGTTACCGGTTAAAGGGAGAAGGCCTGGAAATTACCACCAGAAATTACAAAGTTTTCCAGAGCTTATATACTTTCTAAGCTATATGTCTACGTGTAAGTGTGCATTCGTCTAAAGATATAAGTGATTAACTTCTTTTAATCTACACTAAGTTCTGAGTCCTGAAGACCTTCCTCTGGAGCCTAGGTAAATTTCTCAGTGGGTCCAGGTGCTGGGGTGATGACCCTTATCTTGTCTTCTGCTAAATGATGGAAGTTTAGGGAGTTCCTTCAGACCCCAATAAACTTGTTTAATCATAAACGGGTCCTGTTAAGAATTCCTTTGTTATTTTGCCATGCTTTAAGGCCCAGGAAAAACCTAGGCAAAACTTTTGGTGGGCTTTTGTTACATTCCAGCCTTTGTATAAGGGCGCTGGCTCCCTCGGCTTTTAATGTTTAACGTCACCAGTCAGTCGGCACTGAAACAGTTGTTACGGAGGCCCGCGTTAGTGGGACCTGGCCTGCCATATCATGGCTTACTGGGCAAGTGAGCTTGGGTAAGTTAGGAAGCCTTGCTGGGAGTCATGATTCTCCCTAGCCAGAGAGTAGTTATGAGTGGTAAAGAATTTGGGCAATGGATTCAGTTACTAAAGCACAGAGAAGGCAAGTCACCTGCCCACAATCACACAGCAGGAATGCAGCATAGCTGGGAATTGAACCCAGGGAGTCTGACCCCAGAGCCCATGCACTAACTGTTATTCTCTGAGGAGGAGCTTGTAAAAGCTTGGCCACCTTAGGTGGTCTGTGTCAGTCATCTGGGAATCAGTTTCGAGTTACCCAATCACTGTGCTGCAATCACTAACAGCTGTGGTGCCCAGAAGCAGGTATGCCCCTGGATGAGCCTCGGTATCTTTATCTCCAAAACCCACTTCCATAGACATCATTGAGCACTTGGCCAGAGAGCACAGAGGAAGGGGCCCTTGGGTGAGACAGGCAGGAAGGCTCGGACAGGAAGCAGCAGCTGCAGCAGGTCGGTAAATCCCAGTTCCTGTGTTCACTTGTTACAAGTCTCATAACTATGCCAGATTTCCAGCAATAATTCCTTCTGTTCGGGGTCTCTGAGAAATGCCAGTTAGCGGTACCCCTCTTTTCCACTCGGTTCAAGACCTGTTTTGTCCGATGTAGGAGTCACGTGCCACATATGGCTATTTAAAAGTAAATTTTAACTAATGAAAAGGAATCCAAGGCTGGGTGTGGTGGCTCACAGCTGTAATCCCAACACTTTGGGAGGCCAAGGCTGGTGGGTCACGAGGTCCGTATTTCAAGACCAGCCTGGTCAACATGATGAAACCCTGTCTCTACTAAAAGTACAAAAATTAGCTGGGCATGGTGAAGTGTGCCTGTAATCCCAACTACTCGAGAGGCTGAGGCAGGAGAATCACTTGAACTGGAACCCAGTGGGTGAAGGTTGCAGTGAGCCAAGAGTGTACCACTGCATTCCAGCCTGGGCGATAGAGCGTCTTTCACAAAAAAAAAAAAAAAAAAAAAAAAAAAAGGAAACCAATTTTAAAATGCAGTTCCTCTATCTCAGTAGTCACATTTCAAGTACCCGATGAGCCCATGAGGCTACCAGCTGCCAGGCTGGGCAGCACAGACACAGAATGCTTCGTCACCACAGAATGTTCTATTGGGCAGTGCTTGTCTAAACAAATGAAAAATCGAGAACGAAAGTAACAGATGGAAACCAAAATACTGCACCAGCTGATGCATAGAGAGCATTTATTTAACATGTGGCCAGGCACTGCTCTAAGTGTTTTGTATGTGTTAATACATTTAATTCTCATAACAACCCTGACAGGCAGTCACCATTATTATCTCATTCAATGGATAGAGAAGTTGAGTCACAAAGAGGTTACATGAACTTGCTGAGGCCACACAGAGGGTAAGCGGCCAGCCTGGATTTTCACCCTGTGGCTCTGGAAACAGCATGTGAAACCGCTACACTCTTCTACCTGTGACTTCTTACAAATAAATGCTCAATTGGAAGTTGTAGCCCAGATGAGAGTCAATGAGACTTCCTAAAACCCGTACCCTAGAATTGGACAGAATTAAACACTTGGTGAAGGTGGTGCTGGTCTGGGGTTGGCCTCCGGCCTCCCATCGTGTGCTGGCCTGGGAGTAGCCCCCGCGAGGGACACAGCACGCAGGAGCAGGGTACTCGTGGCTTCCTGTGGGCAGACTGACCTGCCACAGGGTAAAAGCAGTGTGTCAGCCAATCACATCCACTTTGGTTTTCTAAAACTTGCAATAAGTATTCCTCTCCCTGGGGTGGGATGGAAAGGATCGGACAGAGGCCAGGAGTCTCATCCTCACAGAGTTCCCTTCATCTAGAAGGAAATATCAGAAATGGGGAAGAACAGTTTCTCCTGAAAGCTTTGAAAAGAACAAATGAAAAATATAAAGAAAATGTTCTGTGTCTTTGAAAGAAGAAGATGCCCAATGCCTGAATCTTCCTAAACTCTTCAGCTGTCATAGACATGGTTGTGAGCAACAGAAACCCAATTAATTTATCTCAAATGAAAATGAAATTGATTGTAAGGATACAGGGAAATCCTATAGACCCCAGCGCAGGACTGCCCTCTTGGAAAGTGATCAGACAGTGTCTGTCTGCATCCTGCTCTCTGAATAATGGCCTCTTCAGAAAATAGCCTAGCTTCTCCCGCAAACTTCAGGCTCCATGTGAAAATGACCCGAACTCACCACCAGGTGCTCAGCCTCTTGCTCTCTTGTTCTGAAGTTCTGCCTCCAAAATATTTCTCACATTCATTCCATGCTCATCATCTCTCCTCTGCTCGGCTAGCTGAAGCTATCGTCTCTACCAAGGCAGCCACAGGAGCCTCAGAAGTTTCTCTCTACTCCATTCTTTTTTCACCATAGTCTCCTCTCCTCAGTGCACCTCAGTTTTGTGTTTTAAAGTATAAGTCTGATCATGAAACAGACCTCACTTAAACCCTCCCAGAAGCGATAGAATAAAATTTGAGCTCCTTACCACAACCCGCAGGCTGGGCCTGACCTGCCCCACCACCTCCTGTCACCTGCCTCTTGGTCACTGTGCTCCTGCCACACTACTCTGACATCTCTTTGTTGAATGTGCCACCTCCAGGCCTTTGCCCTTGCTGTTCCCTCTGCTGACAACACTCTTCCTTCATCTCTCCATGTGGCAGTTTCCTCCTTTTTTTTTTTTTTTCAAATATTTACTCAAATACCTTTTCTTCTGAGATGCTATCTATGATCATCTAATTAAAAGGGACCACCCCACTTGCTCACCATAAATATGGAAATATTACTCCTCTCTGTATAATAGTAAGTAAATTAAGGATAGACAAATGGGAATTATTGCCACTAAAGGGAATGATTCTGTCTATTTTCTATTTACTTGTTTATTCTCCACCACCTCTGGATGGTGAGTTTTAGAGGTAGGGATCATGTCAACCTTATTAATCATTGTGAAGCAGTCCTCAAAAGACTGTTTCACACATAAGAAGTGCTCAGTAAGTATTTATTGAATGAATGAATGAATGAACATATAGCTTCAAAATCTAGTTTTTATTTTATCTCTTAGTCCAGCTCCCAGTTGAGAGATTCTGATCAGGTCTCTTGTAGGCATGGTGGACTAGGGTCACCTGGCATGAATGGGGCTTCCGAGGAAGGTAGAGCCTTTTCCATGCAGTGGGGAGGAAATAACAGAGCTGAACTGAGCTAAGCTGTGTCATTCCCTCAGCCGGGAGCTGAAATCAGCTCCCATCACTCACAGTGTCAAGTCTGTAAAGTCTTCAGCTTGGTCTTGAAGGCTGCTCTAATCCAGCCCTCTCCTACCTGTCTCTTCTTTTCTTTGCAATTTAACCCTCTCTGTGGTCCTGACTCCAGCATGTGCTCATCTTGAACTTGGTTTATCACCTTTTCAATCTGCCCCCTTTTCCTTTTCTAGCCTCATAGAATAAGCTTGGAACTCTTTATGCTGTCTAATTTGGGGAGGGGGGTACTCTTTGTCTAATTTCTTGTATAAAACAGGGATTACATCTCCCTTACATGTTTAGTTTTGGTAGAACTCACCAACAAAACCATCTGGGTCTAGGGCTTTTGAGGAGGGAGAAGTCCTTAAATACCATTTTAAAATTTTCTTTAACATACTTTCCAAGTTATTTTAAAATCCGTGTCTGCTAATTTTATCATCTGGGTCATTTGTGAGTCTCTTTATATATTCTGTTTTTTCCCTTGTTTTTTGGTCTGCCTGGTAACTTTTGATTGATTATGGGACATAGCATATGAAAAATTACAGAGTCTCTGGACTGCATTTTCCTCCAGAGGTGACTGACCCTCTCCTTTGGTGGGAACCTAGTCTAGAAGGGTCACTTCAATGCAATCAAAGACTGAACTGACTCCAGTGTACTTCTACCTCTAGGGTGTCATCCTTGGCACCCAACCTGTGATGCTATCCAGAACTCATCTTCCTTGGCAGGTCCTGAATGCAATTATTTGCCCCCCTCAATACTATAAAGCTGCCCCAAATCAGTTTCTGTCTTTCAGACTATTTTTTAGGACTCCTGCCATGTACAGCTTAAGGTACCAGAAATGCTTCAAGGAGAAAACACATAGTATTGGGCTCATTCATCTGCACCTTCCTTGTTGCGGGGATCTTGCCTTAATGCTCTGGCAGCTCAGAACTCCCCTTTGGATTCTTAGCTCTGCGAGACTGTGGGAAGCTGTGTTGGCTCTACTGCCCGAAGCACCTGCTCTCTGTGTGGCTTCTGAGCCTTTCTACCTCAGCAATATTCTCAGGAAAAAATAGAACACAAAATGTTGGATTCACCTCAACAAACCACCCTTCATTCTGAGGTCAAGTGCTGGCTTCCTCAGTCACTTTTTAAAGCCTCCAAAAAGATGTGGCTGTTGTTTGAAATTTTACCTGGATTTTCTAGTTGTTACTGGTGAGTGCATGGGTCTGCTAGAATCACTTCATTGTAGCTGGAAGCAGAAGTCCCACCATGTTAATTAAGGGAAAAAAATGGTCTCTTCAAGTTATTTCTTCTTATTTCAATTCTAGCACCTTCTGTTCTTCAGGAAAGCTATTTGTTCTCCAGGTTTTCCTTTCTCTTTGCTACCTACACAGTCTGCTGGTCCTCCAGAGCTCCATCTGCCCCACATTTCCTTTGTGAAGCCTGTATTAGGCCGTTCTTGCATGGCTGTAAAGAAATATCCAAGACTGGGTAATTTATAAGAAAAGAGGTGTGATTGGCTCACAGTTACGCAATCTTTGTGGGAAGCATGGTGCTGACATCCGCTTGGCTTCTAGGGAAGCCTCAGGAAACTTCCAATCATGGCAGAAGGTGAAGGGGGAGCAAAGGTGTCCCATGAGAAAGCAGGAGCAGAAGGTGGGGGGCAAGGTGCTATCCATTTCTAAATGACCAGATCTCATGAGAACTCACTATCGTGAGGACAGCACCAAGGGGATGATGCAAAACCAATCACAAAGCATCCACCCCGGTGATGCAGTCACCTCCTGGCAGGCCCTGCCTCCAACACTGGGGATCACAGTTCAACATGAGGTTTGGGTGGAGACAAATATGCAAACTATATCATCCGAGAACGCTGGGCGAGAACCAGTAGAGATGATAACACCACAAGGCCTTTGCCTGCGGATGAACTACACTCGGCTCACCGTCCTTACCCTAGAATGTACCGCAGGGACATGTGCTGTGCGGCTTTGTCTTCTCATCACACAACAATGATAACGATGCTGCTGTGTATGGAGCACTTGCCATGCAATAGAAACTCTTTTCAGCACTTTCCACACATTGTCCCTTGTCCTTTTAGCAATGTAGGTACGGTTATTCCCATTTTACAGAGGAGAAAGTGAAAACTCAGCTCTGTTAAATGAGAGGCCGGAGATCCCTCAGCCAGGCGCAGGATCAGCATTTGCAGCCAGGCCTGTCTGATTTTTTTCTCTAACAGTGGCTGAAATGGGTGCAAGGAAGGTCTCACTGATAAAACTGGTCCGACGGAATCCGGCCTGTCCAGGAGGGAGCCTGTCTTCATTTATTGGTGAGGCCCTTTTCTAATACGCTTAGTTTCCTTTGGGAATGAGACTTGATTTCAACAAGTATAAATACAGTCCCCATGAGATAATTTCTCATGATAGTTTTAAGAGAAAACCTGGGAATCTTCCACCTCCAATATTCTGCTGATTGAGTTGGTAATGATTTCATTTCTGGCTAAGGACGCAGTTGAGGACTAGTCCAGGTTAAACATGGGCATTGGAGTCAGGAAGACTGACCACGGAAGTGTTAGGTAAGGAGGAAGAAAACCTCCAAAATGAAATTCTGATGATGTGGAACATCATTTTCTTCTGGAATGTGAAAGTTGGGGCGATGAGTGGTACCTGCATGCTAAGGGGAGGAGTCAGCTGCGGCCTCTGCTCGTCTGCACCCTCCTCCCTCAGAAGGGGAGGTGGGCATGACCTGATGGCCCGAGGTCCTCACGTCCACACTTCACCTTGATAGCACAAGCTTAAAGAGGTCATTTCTGCAAAAATATTCACCACCCTTGCAAGGGCCTCTCTGAATCCTTTGATATTTAAATGATTCTGTCTCAAGGCGTACATCTGACAGTCTTGGTGAAACACTGACCAGGAAAGCTACTGACAGGTAGCTGGGGGTGGACCCTGAGTGAAGTGGGCAGGGGGCATGAGGAGGACAGAGTGGAGTGACAGGGCTGCTTTAGCTTCTGTGGATCACAAGCTTGTGACTGCAGGGCCTGGGATGGTGAATCCTCCAGGAGTAAAGACCCTGGTCCTGTAGAAGTGCCACCAGGAACTGGAGGGAAAGATAGGGACTTTAGCTGAATGCCATAGGTGACTGGGGGAAGAAGGCAGGGTGCGGAGAAGCAGAGCCTGGCTGTGGTGGACTGAGTGTTTGTGTTCCCCCAAAATTTCTGTGCTGAAGCGTAACCCCTCATGTGAGGGTATTTGGAGGTGGGGCCTCTGAGGGGCAATGAAGACTTGAGGATGGAGCCCCTATGAATGGGATTAGTGCCCTTATAAGAGGAGACACAAGAGATGATTTTTCTCTCCACTGCATGAGGACACAGCAAGAGGGCAGCTGTTTACAGGCCAGAAAGCAGGTCCTTCATCAGGAACTGAGTTGGCTGACGCCTTGCCGTTGGACTTCCCAGCCTCCAGTGCTGTGGGATACTATTTCTGTCATCTGAAGCACCGAGTCTGTGATGATTTGTCATAGCGTCCCAAGGAGACTAAGACAATGGCCCATTCTTGGGTTAACAGACTTAGGAAAACAATACCAAATGACACAGAATGCCCTGTTATATTTTCATTTCAAATACTGCAACAGGACATGCAATAAAAATACTATTCACTGTTGATCTCAAATTCAGACTTACCTGGGCTTCCTGTAGTTGATCCGGCAAACTTAATTAGGAACAGGTGAAAAGCGAGCACTCTGTCTTTACTGAAATCTCCCCCATGTGTCCAGCAGAACACCCTCCTCCCTTCCTCCCTCCCTCTCTCGCCAGTGTCTGGCATTGGTGTGTGTTAAGTGGCGTGTGGGCACAAACCCATCACATCAGTAGTATCAGGTGATAGCATGCTGGGTTTTCAGCATCAAGCATGTGTGGGTTGGAATCTTGCTACGTAATTCTTCTAATGCCAAAAGGGTATTAATTAATCTCACTTTCCTCATTTGAGTAAAAATGTAAAGAATTCCTAACTTGCAAGTGTTATTGGTAAGAATTAAGGGAAAGTGAGATTGTTTTGGTTTTGGGTTCTTACAATCATTTAGGTAGTTGTTATTAAAGCTCCCATCTGTCAAGTGCCTCTTACTGTTATGCACTAAGTTGTGTCCCCCACGAAATTCATGTATTTTTTGTTTGAAGCAGAGTCTCGCTCTGTCGCCCAGGCTGGAGTGCAGTGGCATGATCTTGGCTCACTGCAACCTCCGCCTCCCCGGTTCAAGCAGTTCTCTGCCTCAGCCTCCCGAGTAGCTGGGATTACAAGCGCCCACCACCACACCTGGCTAATTTATGTATTTTTAGTAGAGATGGGGTTTCACCACATTTGCCAGGCTGATCTTGAACTCCTGACCTCATGATCCACCTACCTCAGCCTCCCAAAGTGCTGGGATTACAGGCGTAAGCCACTGCGCCTGGCCAAAATTCATGTATTTAATATTGAAGCCCTGATGCCCAGTGTGACCATATTTGGAACAGGATCTTCAGGAGGTATTTAAAATTAAATGAGGTCTTAAGAGGGGAAACGAAATTGATAGGATTGGGGTCCTTAAAAGACAGAGAGGTCAGAACTCTCTCCTGTGCCCTGCCCCCGCACCTTCCATATGAGCACAGAGCACAGAGCAAAGGCCACGTGAGGACTCAGGGAGGAAGGAGGCAGCTGTCTGCGAGCCAGAAAGTGGCCCTCATCAGGGACTGAATGGGCTGGCTCCTTGAACTTGGAGTTCCCAGCCTCCAGAACTGTGGGAAATAATTTTCAGTTGTTGAAGCCACTCAGTCTGTGGTATTTTGTTATAGCAGCCAAGCAGATTAAGACATGTGCCTCACTCTGTATTAGACACTTGAACATTCACTTTCTTATCTCCTCTAATCCTAAACCAGGCTATGGTACGTCCATTTTGCAGAGGAGGCAAGTGGAGGCTTGGTCACATAAATTTCTTACCTGACATCATAGGGGGTACAGCCTTGTTGGAGAAGGGTGACAGCTGGTGGTCCATGAGCCACATCACACAGGCTTTTTTTATTTTTTGAGACAGAGTCTTGCTCTATTGCCCAGGCTAGTGTGCAGTGGTGTGATCTCTGCTCACTGCAGCCTTTGCCTCCCAGGTTCAAGTGACTCTCATGCCAAGTAGCTGGGACTGCAGGCGTGTGCCACCACTCCTGGCTAATTTTTGTACTTTTAGTAGAGATGGGGTTTCACCATGTTGGCCAGGCTGGTCTTGAACTCCTGACCTCAAGTGATCCACCCACCTTGCCCTCCCAAAGTGCTGGGATTACACGCATGAGCCACAACACCCAGCCACACACTCCAATTTTTCACAGATTAAAAAAAACTCATGCCTGTAATTCCAGCACTTTGAGAGGCTGAGTCAGAAGTTTCACATGAACCCAGGAGTTCAAGACCAGCCTGGGCAATACAAGGAGGCCCTATCTCTACAAAAACTTAAAAAAAAAAAAAATAGCCAGGTGTAGTCACACATGCCTGTGGTCCTAGCTACTTGGGAGGCTGAGGTGGGAGGATTGCTTGAGCCCAGGAGGTCGAGGCTGCAGTGAGCCATGACTGTATCACTGCACTCCAGCCTGGGCCACAAATGAGACCCTGTCCAGTGTCCCTGCCACAGAAAAGAAAGAAAAGAAAAAATATTTAAACTGGTTGCCAACAATGATAAATTTGAAGATTTCATGAAAATAGAAATTTCTGGCTTGAGATTGCAATTCTCTGGACAAGAAGTAAAAGCCACAGGGTCCAGGAGCCTTGCTGAAAATTGTAGGTGACAAACCAGTCATTTCATCCCTGCTGGGCCCTTCCTTTCCCATGGGCATTGCTGGCCATGCCCCTGTGGACTCTGGGTGCCCACCCCCAACACACCTTTGCCTTGAGTCTCTTTCTGGCCCAGAGCTATCTGTCTAGGGAGGGTCTGTCTGGTCAGAGAAACTGAGAAGCCCAGGCAGATGCTTTCTGAGGATCGGTGCTGCTGGATTTAGGGAGGATTTAGGAAGTGGAAAGGTAGGCCCCACTTCTTCTTGCTGGTGACAGTTCCTTGAGGGCGCTCCTCTACCTGACGACACCAGCTGCCAGCACCATGGTCGGGTCCCGAGAGCAGAGTGACCAAAGGAGGGGAGTCTGGAGGCTGAAGTCTGCATTGGGGTCCCAGTGCTGCCATTTCCCCTGGATGACTTGGGCAAGTTCTTTGACCTCATAAGCCTCCCTGTCAAGTGGTGATGATAAGAATGCAAAGAAAAATAAGTTTTGTTGACACACGTAAGGTTTCGCACCATGCAGCCTCCCACCTGGCACTGGGGTGATGGACTTCCTCATAAAACAGCTGTCCCATGTTTCCTGCCTCGTTCGTGCATAGAGGCCTTGCTCTCCACACTTGCTCTCCCTCCATTCCATCTGCACTGCTGGGCAGAAAGGCAGGTGGCCATAGCCCCATTTCACCAGCTGAAGAACGTGAGCAATCTGTCACAGGACATGCAGCTAGGAAGAGCAGGACCGGAGTTCGAGCTCAAGCTCCTCTTCCTGTACTACATGGTCTCCTGCTTGCAAAATGGAGGGGACTAGGGGTAGAGAAAGGGGGTGGTGTCTCCAGCTCTAAATGTCTGTCTGAGCCCTAAGATGCTGCGGAAAACCTCTGCCTCCCCCGCCGTCACCCTCATGTCCTGAAGGGCCAGCCAGGGGACAGAAAGATGCCCAATGGTCACCTGTGTGCTGAAGACTCTCTGGCATTTTTTCAGGACAGAAAGGGAGTGATTCTGGCCCACTCATTTGAACACTCGGCAGAGCTGGTGACCTCCCTACACAGGCAGCTTGTTTCAGCATCACCCCTGCAACTCACCCTCCCACTCCTTCCCACCCTCCCCTGCCCCACCAAACAAGAAAGGGGGCTCCATACACAAAGCTTAGATGTACCGTGGCTTGCTGGCACTCTCAATCTCTCTCAATCTCTCTCTCTCTCTCTCTCTCTCTCTCAACTCACTCTCTCGCTCTCGCTTCTGTTTGGAAACTGTTTTATCACTTCTGGTTCCCTTTCAGAGCACCCAGCAAAGGTTGCTTTTTTAGGGGTGATGGTGTTTTCTCCTGGGAAATTCATTTTGCCACCTCTGTTCTGTGTGATCTTGAGTAATGAAAAGAACTCCTCACTTCTGGGGAGTGTTTTTCACAGTTCCTGGTACCCTTTCACACACATCATCGCATCTGCCGAAACCTGTGGCGGAGGCAGTACGGTGTGCCCGTCTTATAGATGATAAAGCTGAGGTCCGGAGGGGAGAGGTGTTCAGAGCTGTGGTTTCCAGAGCCAGGTGCAGGGCAGACGCTCAGTTTTTAAGCACATGGGCCCAGAGAGGGACAGGGATTTGCATTTGGTCACACAGCAGGGTATTATCACCAGACTCCCCAGAGCCCGTCAGCAGGTGATCCTTTCTTTCCCAAACATTGGCTTTCTAAGAAAATTTGACTTCCACAAACAGGCTCAGTCTTAGGCTTGAATTTATCCACATGGTTTGTGTGTGGATAGCTCTTACCTTCCCATTACTGTAGGGCAGGGTTCTCCATTTCATTCACGTTGGGTGGCATTTTGGATGGGATCCTTCCTCGTTGCAGGGGCACTCCTGTGCATTGGAGAGGTTTAGTGACCGCTACCCACTAGATGCTAGTAGCACTCCTAGCCCTGACAACCCAAAAATCTCCAGACATTGCCAAATATGGGGTGTCTGGAGGATGGGGTGAGGGAACTTCAGTATGTGAGGCGGCTAGAACACAGGCCCCGGTGTACTGCTGGCGGCTGTTTGACTCCTTTCCACTGTGGGATTACGATGGGCGATGCTGCAATGACTATCCTTGTGTAGTCTTTTGGGGGATGTCTTTTTGCCAAGTGGGTACCTAGGGGTGAATCGCTGGGTCATAGGATGTGCATAGGTTTAGCTTTATGCGTTCTGCTGCAATATTTTCCAAAGTGGTTGTACCAGTTCTCACTCTCCCAGCCACACAGGAGAATTCCAGTGGCTCCCTATCCTCATGAGTCTTCAATTTGAACTCTGAATTTTTAAAGGTTGAGACCCAACTCATACTTTTTTTTTTTGGTGTTCCCACTGCCTGACCTAGTAAATCACAGATGACCCCAGTTGTTAAATGAGCACAGGCATGCGTTCTGGCCTCCTGCTTCAATGTCCTATGATCCTGATGTCACAGCACTCGGCTCTCACTATCAGGAGGCAGTTATCCCTCAGGGCCTGCTCCTTCCCGTGCCCCCAAGCTGCAGCCGCCTCAGCAGCTCATGAACTCTGGGGATGAGGCCACGTTTTCACGTTCTTGGTGAGTTTTGTACCCTGACACAGCTGTCAAAGCCAAATGCCATTACTGTGATTTCAAAGGGTTACTGACAGTTTTCAAGCTGTCATTCTAACAAGACTTGTCTGTCAAATGATAATTTGTTTTTCCTTTTATGCCATGGCTTTGTTTTTACAGCTTGCTGGGACTCTTTTCTTTTTTTTCAAGAATATGTTTGGCCAGGTGTGGTGGCTCACGCCTGTAATTCCAGCAGTTTGAGAGGCCGAGGCAGACAGATCACAAGGTCAGGAGTTCAAGACCAGCCTGACCAACATGTATATACATATGTGTGTGTATATATATATACATATATATATGCACATACACACACATATATATGTGTGTGTGTGTGTGTCTATATATGTATGTGTGTGTGTGTGTGTGTGTATATATATATATACAAATATATATATATTAGCCAGGAGTGATGCCACGTGCCTGTAATCCCAGCTACCCGGGAGGCTGAGGCAGGAGAATCACTTGAACCTGGGAGGTGAGGGTTATGGTGGGCCGAGATTGCACCACTGCACTCCAGCCTGGGCAACAGAGTAAGACTCCATCTTAAACAAACAAACAAACAAACAAACAAACAAAAATATATATATATGTATGTTTAACTCTTCCAGCTCCTCTGCACAGTCCTTAAATGTGATGCATGTTAAAGGCAGACACTGTGTGCTCCCTGGTTTTTGAAGCACGTGTCTCACCCTGGCGTCATTGTCATCATTGTTGTTGCTGCAATATTCATTACCATGTTGCTCCTCTTTGACACTTTATATTTTCAGAACACTTTATATTTTCAGAGTATTTTACCACATGTTACCTTCCTCAGTCCTCTTAATAAGTCTTTTTTAATTATTATATATGTTTTAGAGACAGCGTCTGGCTCTGTTGCCCAGGCTGGAATGCAGCAGTACAATCATAGTTCACTGCAGCCTCAAACTCCTGGGCTCAAGTGATCCTCTGGCCTCAGCCTCCCAAGTAGCTAGGAGGTACAGGTCTGCACCACCATGACCAACTAATTTTTGTCCTCTTTTTATGGAGAGAAAGTCTTGACATGTTGCCCAGGTAACTTCTGGCCTCAAATGATCCTCCTGTCTCAGCCTCCCAAAATGCTGGGATTTCAGGAGTGGACCACCTTTCCCAGCCCTTCCAGTAAGTCTTGAAAAATGGGCAGAGTGGAGAATGTCTCCCTTTCACTGTTGGAAGTGGAAAGATGCTGAGCTGAGACTCAGCCACAGGACAGTACTCATCACTGGCAGAATCAAGTCCCATCAACTGCATTAATTCGGATGCTCATGTAGAAAGTACCATTTTTCAAACCACTAATTCAGATTTGTAAAAAACTTACATGTTTTTCCCTACAATTGACTTCAATCTCTCATTCTACCCAAAGATGGAAATTCTAATCAAGTCAATGGGGTCGTTTCTAGTTTTATTTCTTGGTCATTTCAGGTTTAAGCTCGCCATTTTAGATTCCCTCACCCACACCCCAGGGTGGCACCTATGTTTGGAGGGGCTCATGTTGAGACAGCAAAGTACGAAGGGGTCCCCAGAGAAACTCTGGCCTGCACACTGGGAGGATGGGGTGGAGTCACAGAAGTTCCCAGCCTTTGCAGAGGGAGGAGCCTGTCTGAAGCCTGGAACTCAGTCTGAGAGGCAGGAAGCCTGCTAGCAGGACTCTGACTTTGTGGAGAGTCTCTGTTTCCTGTTTTTTCCTTTCCGCCCAGTAAACTCTGCCCATCTTACCCTTCAAAGTGTCTGAGAGCCTAATTTTTCGTGGTTGTGTGATAAGGATCCCATCCTTAGCTGAACTAAGGAGAAAGTCCTACAACAATGTTAGGTGGAGATGGGAGGGAGAGCATGTCTGTTTCCTGCCCTCCGAATTCCTCCCTGCTGGCTCCAGCAGCTGATATGTGAGTCCCACTGGCCTCTGGTTGATCTATTCTTCCTTCCCGCAAACCTTGTCTTAGACTGACCCACCCTTATGGCACGTCTTTGCTTTCGTCAAAGGTTTGGGAAACTTACAGATGCCCCCAGGGTCTCTCTGGGGCCACAGAGATGGGAGCTCACAGGTCTGCTGGTGCCACCGTATTGGTAGAAAATCTCCAGGGCCTTGCTGGTTGCTTATGATCATGTCCATAAACTCATCAAGTGGGACTGCTCTCTCCCTCATCACCAGGTCTTGGCTGAGAGAGGGAAGCGTACGGGAAACGTCCCCTTAATTGACAGCTTGTTTTTCTCTCCAAATCCCCCTTATCCACTTAGCCTGTGGAACAATGTCATTTTAAAGACACTTTCAGCTCTATAACATGAATCTTAAAGGGTTCTTATTTTTCCTCTGTTAAAATGGACTGCCTCTGAAATCACCATTCACCCTTTCTAAATGTTATTTATGTTTCTATATTGTTGATATATGTGGTATATTATTGTTTAGGACATAAACATTGGCTTCTGTTCTTCCTCTTTATTTATTATTATCTCAGCTGAAACTCTAAAGCCTGTATTTTGAGACTGTCAACCTCAGAATCCCTCCTCTTGTCATTGGTTGCTGTGGCCTCACTTTCCAGAGGCAGAAAGGTCAGTCTGTGCCCCAGATGGTAGAAAGCATCTCCGGGTAAAAGCTGTGGAGTCCTGATAAGATAAGCAACAATGAGAAGGGTCCCAGGTTGAGGAGGACCGCAGGTGGGAAAGAACACCTGAGACGCTCATCACAAACATCCCAAGGGTACAACGACCTCCTTCTGCATGTAGCCCCCTCCAGCTTGACCCCAGAAAACTTTCTCCTAGCCCCTCCCTCTTTGCAGACAGCTTCTTCTCTGCTGTGTTTCCTGCTGCAATCTTGCAACATTTTTTTCACACTTTCTCTAATGAATCTGCCTTTCTTTTGCTATAACTCTTGGTAGGCTCCTTTGACGCCTGTGACACTGGCTCTGGATACTTGCTACCCTTGATCAAAGCAACTTCTTAGAAATTATTAAACACAGAGATTAATAGAAGTACATACCTTGATTACAGTACCAATGCGGAAGAAAAGGTAGAACAAGGATTTGACCCTGCTGCAAAATAAAATACAATTTCAGAGAAAGCTGTTTCTTAGGTTGTTTTAGGAGGTTTGTATGAGTGTTGAGAAACACCAGTCTATCTCATGTTGAATGTAATAACAGGAATAATGAAAGTAACTGATATATTACTATCTCCCCACTGTGTGCCAGGGGCTTTGCACACTCACAGAATCTTCCCATGAGGTAGCAGAGCTGCCATTATTCCCGTTTCACAGGCATCTTGAAGGAACTTGACCCTACAGAAAGGAAGTAACAGAGTTGAGGTTGGACCTGTCTGTCGGGGTATAGCTCAGATTTAGGACCTCCTTCCTGGAAGTCCTAAGAAGCCTGGGTTCTAGGATCTTGTCGATTCTCTGTCACTAAAGGGTGTGCATTTTGACTTCCTTTTACAGTAACTGCTTAAAGTATCTGTTTTCAAGCTGACATTCCCATGGGCAGTGTGGTTTTATTGTCACTTTTTAAAAAGTTAATGTTCTCAAAAAAGTAAAACAAAGAACACGCAGAAGACTGGGTGTTTACCTCCAGTGACCTGGCCCCATCCTCCCAGGGCGGTTTTGGGAGAGACTTGGAAGACGGGGCAGGAAGAACCAGCAGCAAAGCTTCCCAGTCATGTTTTCAGGAGCCCCAGCGGCTTCTTGGTATTAGTGACCTTCAGAGCCACATGGGAAGCTTGTGAGAAATGACCATTCTCAGGCCTCACCTCATAGCTTTTGACGCTGTGGCTCTGGGGTGGGGCTGAGAGGTTAGGTTTCTCACAAGCTCCTTATTGTGACTTCAGTGAGGGAGGTTTGCAGACAGGCGGTCTCTGGACTTCTGCACAGATCTCCCCTTCCTGCCAGGTAACAGCTCGGAGGCTGAGAGGGGGAAGGGTGCTCTGAATTTTGAACTTGCTTTAAAGCAGCTTGGTGTAGTGGGACCTGGGGTTGAGTATGAGCTTTGTCCTAAGCGAGTCGGTGCAGACTCTCTGAGCCTCAGTTTTATGCCTCGTAAATCAGGAACTCACCCATTCGTTTCCACAGCCAGCCATCGGGAGCATGTTTGTGCCCGGCTTTATGTGAGCTTTGGGAATTCAGCTGTGAGCCCACCTCCCTTCATCCCCCCACCCCACCAACGAGCTCACTGATGGGGGTAGGGAAACAGACAAGCCAGCTTGTAGGTAAGCACAGCGGAGGCTGGGGAGCCCAGAGGAAATGCCTCGCACAATCACAGAAGGCCTCCCTGAAGACCTGGGGCTGAAGTTGAAGCCTGAAAGACCTGAGAGTGAGCTGAGCCTGGGAGAGCCAGCGTACCAAGCAGAGGGAACATTCTGGAAGGGAGTGTCAGCCATCTTCTGCTTTTCCAGGGGCCAGCAGGGAAGGAGGAGGAGATGGCTGTGGTGTATGTTCCCCACAGCGTCTGCCCTGATGGCCCTCAGAGGAGGGTCCAGGCACCTTCCCAGAGACCTTTACACCCATGGGAAGTGGAAGGCTGTGGTCCCCCTGCAGAACGCTATCGGCTGACAGTGCCCAGAGCTCACCCTTCGTCAGGCCCCGTACTGGGTGTTTTACACACACAGACATGACGCACTGTCACATCAACTTTGTGGGGAGAGACTATTCTTTTAGAGAGTAGGCAATCGTGGCTGAGAAAGATGAAGCCCCTTGCCTGGATCTCAGCCACTTCCCCTGAATGGGGAAGCTGGGGGCTGTATCTGACTCTGAAGCCCCTGCCTGTGATTTCCAATCCTATTTTGAGACAGAAGCCATGTCAACTATTTTAACAGAAACATGGTTTTCAGAATCCCGGTCTCAGCATCACAGGGTGTCTCAGCATCACCGAAGGGTGGGTGTAAGGCTCAGTGATGATGCTTCATCATCAACCCCAAGCAGCTTCTCCCCATGCCTGAGGCTAGAACCAGAAGGTTCTGTGGAGAGGTTGGGTGATTATTGGCTCTGGTTGGACTGGGGCAGAACCATGGACCAGGTGACTTCAGGACACTTTGGTGCTAGGAAGGCTGGCTTAGGAGGGAGGCTGTGGGGCACGTGAGTCCAGCTGCTCCCAGGACCAGTCGCTGGATCCCAAACCCTTCAGTGCCTCATCCTAAGTCACCTTTTCTCCAGCTGTAACCATCTGGTTGCACCTCTTTCTGCTGAGTCTTTCTGCACTGCGGAACCCCCAACTCCCTGCAAAAAGCAATTTTCCCAATTCCTTTGCACCTAGGATATTTGAGGTGCAATTCTGATCCTCCAGCTGAGGGTGGTGAGGCCAAGGTCATCCCCCTGCTCCAACGAGCTTTTCCATTCTGACTGCAGTGACCAGCCATTAGCTTTGTGGGAGACAGGGGGTCTCAGCGTTGGTGAGGGGTTGTTGATTGCAGGGTCACAGCTTCTGCTGCGTGTTCTTGAAGCTAATGGGTCCCCGGGTCTCTGCTTTCCTGATGGAGGCAGATGTGCCAGCTTCCTGGGGAGGCAGTTCTGCTATGTTTTTGTGCAGGCCCAGTCCAGAGTCTGCTCCTCATGAACTTCCAGTGGCTTTTGTAAGCACCTGATGCCTGGTGCTAATTTCTTTCCTTTCTAGAATAAGTAAAGCAACAGCTCTTTGTTCTTGTAAGTGAACCCAGATGACTTAGATCATGCCTGCAATCTTTACAACAACGTTGATTCCTTCTCACGGAGGAGAAAACTCAGGCCCAGAGTGTTGCAGCATCTGTTGGAGGTCACTCTAATCGTCAGTGTCAGCACCACAATCCAAAACCAGGTCCCCATCCCCTAACCTTGTTCCTCCCCAGCTAAGCCTCTGAGGATGTGACTTGTCGGTGGGGTGAGAGTGCGGTCTGCAGCTCTGTATCTGACTTGCAAATCACAAAATGTGTTCCACTTGTGAGCTGAATTAATTGAAGCTCTGATTCTTGTTTGTTTCAATGGCGTGATTAAAACAACCATAATGATTCTCCCTTGGGGTCTGTCAGATAAAGTGGCTGTGATTGACAGGGCCCTGCACCCACACAGTGGCTCCATAGAGCCTACAGAGTGGGCAGCCCACACTCCCGATCCTCATCCCCAGCCCTCAGCATAAACCGAGGACTTTTTTCCTTCCTGAAAAGCAGAATGGTACAGAGGGCTCCACCATTCATCAGGCCCCCATGAAGGCCAGGTGCTTGGTCCCTGGGAGAGACATGCAATATCCCCTTGCAGTGAGGACACCCATTACCCTTGTACAGATCAAGAAACTTCATTCTTGAAGGTCACAGTGTACCTGCCCAATAGGTTTTTCTTGCTCATTGCCCAGATGAAGCTGATTTATTAAAACGGGAATTGCAATCGAGAGAGTTTCATACATGAGCTGCTGGCTAATGGGGAACTGGAGTTTTATTATTACTCACGTTAGCCTCCCTGAAAATGTGGGGGGCTAGGGTTTTTCCAAGATAGTTTGGTGTGCAGGGGCGAGGGAAGGGATGCTGCTAGTTGGTTGGGCATGCGATCATAGGGGTGTGGAAAACAGTCCTTGAGGCTGAGTCCACTTCTGGGTGGCGGCCACAGGTCGCGTTGAGTCAAGAGTTGCTGGTCCTGGTGGGGCCATCTGGTCCTCAAATGCAGATGCCTGAAAAGACATCTCAACACCTCTTTCTCTGCTGCAGCCCAGTGTCTTGGTGTGTGGACTGGCTGTGCGCATAGGGCAATGAACCTATTATGGTTACAATCACCTCCCTCTGGGTTTCTCAGTTATTCCAAAGATGAATTCCTCACTTTCTGCAGCCAATTAGAGGTGACACTTTAGTCCCTTTAATTTCACTATGTCCCGGCCGCTATGCAGCTTTTTCCAGATTTGCCCGATGTTCTGCCCATGAAGCTAAGCTGCCCCCTACAAAGGGCTTAAGCCTAGATTAAACTAAAGCTACAAACAGCTGAATTTCTCCAGAGTGGCCAACCTGGCCTCTCTTGTGTGACAGACGCTCAAGATTCAACCAGTGACACCTCTTGTATTTCTCCATATTCACTTAAGGTCCGGTATCATCTCTTGGAGATCTCTCTGCCTGCTTCCCTGATTATCTGTGAGCCCTGGGGCACGGCGGGAAGGTGGTCTGGGAAGGAGACATCTGCACTGAGATTTGAAGGATGAGACTGCATGATTCTTGTTACCAAACCAAACCTGGGTCCACCCACCAGGTGCAGCAAAGCCAAACCCTAACATCAGGAATTGCAGCAAGAGAAAGTAAAGCATTTATTGCAGGGCACCAAGCAAGGGGGATGAGGCAGCTAATGCTTAAGACCTGAACTTCCCAATGGCTTATATGGTCAGAGGAGACAAAATTACAGGCAAAGTCATAAATCAACACGTGGAGGTTGCATATTCGTTTTGCTTGAAAAAACAAAGCATCTTATTTTAAGGATCTGGAGAAGAATAAAAAAATAAACAAGCAAAGCATCTCCAAGCAGGGGCCTACAAGTCAAAGGTGGATTCAAAGATTCTTTGATTTGTGTTTGAAGGAAGCAAAAGTTTGTCCGAAAACTTGGGGTCAACAGAAAGGAATGTTAGGCTGTGGTCTGTGAGTATGACCTCCTTCAGGCCTCTCAGGAAGAAATTTAGAACAAAGAGTGCGATGGTCACCATTTAGTCCTCAGTTCCTTCTTATCTGAGGTGTCTGTGCCAGCAGACGGCACCTTCCATGTGGTGGGGGTCTGGGTTTCTGAAATATAATTCAGGGACATATACGAAGATATTAGCTGTAGTTTCTATAGGGAGCCAAACATTCTGTGGCTCGAACCTCCAGGGCTGTGATGTTAAGCTATGATTACCTTCCCACTTTATCAGGTTGCCCATTTAATTTAATTCAAAGCTAGTGAGATGCCTGGAATTTCCCTTGAAGGAACTCAAGATTTTCCTTTCTTTCCATGCTTGGGAAGGCCCAGCAGGCCCCTAAGAGGAGTCCTTACTCCATCAAAGGGAGCAGGAGGAGTGCCTTTCAGGGGACTCATCGGCTTATGTGAAGGTAAACACAAATAAGAGAGCAGGGTAGATGGCTTGGAGTTTTGTGGTGGAGTGCAGGGAGTCCAGTATCATTTTTAAAAGACTTTCCACGAAAATATCATAAACACAGAGGCAAGCGTGCATGGCATAACTACAAAGCTCAATGAATTCTTACCAAGAGAACACATCCAGGCCACACACATATGGATCCAGAAGCAGGACACAACCAGAACCCTGTGAACCTTCAGGTCCCTTTCTAGTCACCATGCCTCCCCCAGCAATGTCTCTTCTGACTTCTCACACCCACTCCAGGGCCTAATTTTGCCCACTTTTAACTT
Organism: Cacajao melanocephalus; assembly: GCA_963573385.1. NCBI lineage: Eukaryota > Metazoa > Chordata > Mammalia > Primates > Pitheciidae > Cacajao > Cacajao melanocephalus. The sequence goes on from CAUYLG010043418.1 coordinate 44,648, forward strand.
CACAGAAATGGAACTAAACAACTGTGGTATCTAGTGATTTGTTTCAGTCAACGCTGTGAAATGCGTCCTTATCAACACAACACATGTTGCTGTATGTTGTTTGCTCTCATTGCTGTAAGGCAGAGGTCAGCAAACTCTTTTTGTAAAGAGTGACAGTAAATATTTGAAGCATCACAGGTCATTTGATCTCTGTCACAACTCAGCTTTTCTGTTATGACATGAAAGCAGCCATAGGCAATATTTAAAGCAAGGAATGGAGCTGTGCTCAAATGAATATTTACAAAAATAGGCAGCCTGGATTACAAACATAGGACCATAGTTTGCCAACTCCCTGCTCTAGAGTATTCCATTGTGTGAATATACTGCCATTTATTATCTATTCTACTGATGAGCTTCAAGGTAGGCTTTAGTTTGGAACTACTTACAAACAGCACTGCCATGAACCTTCATGTACGTGTGTTTGGTGAACGTGTCCATATTTCTGTTGGGTATGCTTCAAGAGGTAGAATTGCTGGGTTGAAACTTATACATCTGTTCAGCTTTAGAAGATGCTGCCAAATAGTTTTGCAAAGTGGAGGTATCATTTGAATCTCTCCCTTCCCATGACCAGCAGTGGATGCATGTTCCAGTTGCTTCACTTCCTTGCCAACATGTGATGTTTTCACCTTAATCTTTCAGGTGGATGTGTACTTCTATCATTTTATGGTTTTAATTTGCATTTCCCTGATAAATAACGAAGCTGAGCAGTTTTTCATGTTTACAGCCATTTGGGATATTGTCTTTGTGAAGTGCCTGTTCCAATAACATTTTATACCTTTTACTTGCATAAATTACATTCTGCTTGAAGACAAATCTGGCAGTCTCCTCTGGAGCATTTGGTCTTCCTTCTTATCTAGACTCAAGAGCTTTTAAGGGACGATGTTGTGCACATGTTACTACTTCTCTAAAATTCCAGAATCTAATATGAGATGTTTGCCCTCTCAACGTTTGTTTCGGTTCTTTTTCCCTTAAGAAATTTTGATCTGGTCCTTGCGTGTGTCACTATTTTGAAATTCAGAGATTCAAGAGGCCTAAACTTTCAGAAATCAGGGCTTTATAGAGTTTAGAAAGTAGGAGCCTTTCTGAGCCTCAGACAAGGAGAGCTTGAGCATATACACAGAGGACATGGCTGAACAGGCCATCGCTGAACTGGAACTTGACAATGCTGAACCAGCCCATGTATATGAGTCTAGGTGTGAGAGTAGCCTGGTTCCTCTGTCTTCCCTATCTTCTTGCTCTGGGTCCCTGAAGATCCTCAATGAACAATGGGAAGTTATATTAGATAGAGGAGAGAAAATTTTCAAATGGGGCAGGTTGAGAATAAATCTGCTGAGCAGAGAAAACTAGTAATAGTAAATATAATTTGACAGATTCTGAAATAGCTTACTATATTAGTCCATTTTCATATTGCTATGAAGAAATACCTGAGACTGGGTAATTTATAAAGAGAAAAGAAGTTTAATGGACTCAGTTCCACATGTCTGGGGAGGCCTCACAATCACGGTGAAAGGGGAAGGAGGAGCAAAGATACATCTTACATGGCAGCAGGCGAGAAAACATGTGCAGGGGAACTTCCCTTTATAAAACCATCAGATCTCATGAGACTTACTCATGATCACGAGAACAGTGCAGGAAAAGCCGGCCCCATGACTCAGCTACCTCCCACTGGGTCCCTCCCATGACATATGGGGATTATGGGAGCTACAATTCAGATGAGATTTTGGTGGGGACACAGCCAAACTATATCACTTACTCTGTGTGTGTGTGAGTGTGTGCATATGTGTGTGTGTGTGTGTGTGTGTGTGTTTGTGTGTGTGGTGAGAGAGAGAGAGAAATTGAGAATGTGACTGATAGCTGTGGTATAACTGTGGATTCTGCAATGCATATAAGCCTGTTTGCCCTGTGGTCCAGCCTGATACACAGTCTATTAAAAAAAAAATAGCTTAGCAACCCCAAACTAATTTAGAGTAATTTGAATCTTTATTGGAGTCTTCTGAATAGCATATCAAATAAGGAACCCATCCATAATAAATAATCAAATCTCTTTTTAGAAGTTCTTTTCCAATTCTTTCTTCAATACACAGTAGCTGCCATGAAGTTATTTTCTCTTCTTTTTTCCACATTTAAACAACATGAAACAAACAAAAACCCATCTCCAATCCAATCTTCATGAGGTCATCCATTTTTGATTCCTCTCCCTTATTTCCCTAAAATCTCTTCTCTCCCCCTACTAGTTTTTAGTTTTCTCCTTTGCCACTGTAACTCCCACTAATCCCTCCTCATCGTGACTATCTCAATCAATAAAGAAAAGGTCCAGTAATCAATCAGACAAGATTCCTTCCCAGAGAGTGGAAGACGAGAGAAAAGACAAAGCCGGTAGGATTTTCTTTGGTATTTAAGATAAAACAGGCTATGAATATTCTCTTGGATGTCTTCATCCTTGCCACCCTTCGGTTCTGAGTCCATGCAAGTAACTTTCTTTTTGCACTTTTTAAAGAAACAAAAATTAAGTTGCTTTTAGGGGAGACATCTCTTATTTGAGCCTCACAGGTAAGGACGATGTGTCAGTGACCACCATGGACACTTATAGTTGATGCTTCCAATTACTAAGGACTCATCATGGGACATGTATGACACAGGTGAGTGTCAGGGAGTCCATAAGAACCCGCCCAAATTCGATTATTTTCCAGGAGCACTCAGGACTCAGTATATAGTTGCGCACATGGCTATGACTTTTATAGTGAAAGGATACAGAGCAAAATCAGTACATGGAAAAGGCACAGAGAGCTACATACAGAGCAAGCCAGGTGGAAGCTTACAGAGCTCCCTCACAGTAGACCTGCACAGGACACTCAGGATTTCCTCAGCCATGAATTGCAACACTTGTGCACTGTTCATTAGAGACTCCGTGTCCGGGGTTTTTATCGGGGGGCTGGTCACATAGACACCATCTGCCTGGCATCTGACAACGTTCCCAGAAGGAAGGCAGGTGTCCAGCATAAACCATGCTGTTTGTGCAAACGGTTTAGTCACAGTGAACCACTCTCGTCAGAAGGTGGTGGGAACTCTTGAAATCCACCTTCCCAGATGCCAGCCCGGGCCAAAGCCTCGCAGTCAGGCCTGCCATGGTGACTGGCTTTTGCACGGTGAGACATTTAAAGCTAATGAACCTGCCCAGGAACCCCGGGAGGCTATGTAATCATTATCCCCATTTGGAGAAAATGAAACCAAGGCTCAGCAAGTGTGGAGAACTTTTCTGCTAAGAGCTAATAAGTGGTAAAACCTAGACGTGGACTATATGAAATTACAGACCATGTTATTTTCATCATGCCATACTGTCTCTTCATTATTCCATTATTTCAACATTTCATTATTTGATAGCTAACATTCCTGGGTATTCTCTATGGGCCAGGCATTTTTTTAAGTGTTTTTCCTACAATAGCTTATTTAAGCCTCACCCTATGAGATCATGTGTTATTGCTATCCTCACTTTACAGATGAGGAAACTGAGGCACAAGGAGAGTTTTTTTTCTTTTTTTTAATGTCCACAAGGTCGTAATAATCATGGCCACATGCTGGGTGCCATTGATATTCCAATGCATGTTCCTCCTGCCTTGATTTATTACTCTGCTGAGCGGCTTCTCCCAGGTAGCTTACGTACAGAAAAGATCAGTTAGAGATGACGCTTACTAGAGTAAAGGCAGTTTATGAAGAAAATAAAAAACTCCAGAGGGCAAGGCCAATGAATGGCTGCAGGACTTCAGCAGAATGTGGGGCACACTGCTTCCAACAGAGGCAGCTGGTAACTCATTCACCCCAGTCCAGAAAGAGGAGAGCAGGTGACCTCCAGCCTCAGCTTCCATGAGCTTCCAATACAAAGTTCCCTGCTCTGTTAGGTGGAAACCTGTCCTGTGGAACTTCTTCCTCACTCTCTGCCAAACCTACACTTGTCCAACCCTGGCCCCCACCCATTAGAGGAAGGTATTTACTGGAGGAATAGGGACTCCTTGGAATTTTTGTCCCAGAAGAGATGTAAACCCAGCTGAGGTTGCAGAAGCTAAGAATTCATCAAAGCCCAGAGTTGCAAACTCGTGTCTCTAAGCACATGGGCACGTGCAGGTTCCAATAGGGAAGCATGAGAGAAGGCCACATGGCCAGTCAGAGGACTGCTCCTGGATCCTCTGAGCCGTTGTCACTGCTGGGTCCTGCTTGTGTGGATCATGTGGTCATGCATGCTGTACCTGTTCTAAAGCGACCTCGTTGGTGGAACATGCCTCTCCCATGCCCCTGGAGAAAGTCAACAGCTAGAGTTGACTGTGTAGATTCTGGAAAGTAAGGTTCAATGTTCTCATGCAAACAATGCAAGGTAGCGTGGTGTTGAGCTTGTTTTTGCGGCGGAGATAACGTTCATTTAGAGCATCGTGCAGACTGAAGGGGACACTGAAGTTTTTCTGTTAAATTTTTCTGCAGTTTAGAGGGAAATTAAATACAGTAGCAGGGATTGCCAATTTGGGGATTTGCAAAGGACTCTGGAGGCAGCCCCTGTGAAGCGTGCGGAATTTTTTTTAACGACAAATGTGATGCGCAGTGGAGAGGCGGTTTCTGTTTTCTGTCTCCCTTGAAGCCCCATCCACCCAGCCAAGCACCCAGCACAAGGATGTGACTAGACCCCTTCCAACACTAGGGAACCGAGGACAACAGGGTGCCACCTTGCTTTTTAAATTCAGGCCAGTAACTTTGGGCAGCCCACTTTCGCTCTCCAGGCCTGTGTCCTAATCTGCAAGATTGAGGTAACCATGATCCCTAACTCTGGTGCAATGAGATTGCGAATGGCAAATGCAGGACACTGTAGAATCTGGCAGTAGGAAGCGTTTCATAAACATTAGGTGCTGCCTATGCTGATATTATTGTGACCATGAAGTAACACGCACCATCGGTGTAGCCCAGTGATGGACACAGGACACGCTTCTGGTGTCAGCTCAGGGGAATCTGGTCCCATTTTTGTCTCTAAGGGTAGACAGTGGGCTTATGTAACCTACTTGCTTAGGAGCAAGCTGACGCCACGCCGTTGCTTCCATGGTGGGCCCTGATTCTTTTAGGTATCCACGCAGTTCATTTTCCTGCCCAGTCACTGGTTCATGGGCAAGCATGTGACCTTGAAGATCCAATCAGGGTGCATCTAGTTTGGACCCACGTTCCCTGGGATGTAGATAGGGGAAGGTGTGGCCCATGGGATGCAGCCGGCCCTGCTGAGGATGTTGCTGGGATGGCTGTGCTGAGAGATGGTCACCGGCGGCATTAAAATCACAGATGGCATTGTTAAGCCTTTGGGTCATCCAGCCCAGAAGCTGGATCTTACCTGCACTTTGCATTTGCATGAAACAAGTCCTCTATATTGCCCTAGCCAGTTTAAATTGCATTTCTCAGCCACTTGCAACTCAGAACAGCCTGTCACGATGCGCTTCTGTCTGCAGTGATCTGCCTTCATTTCTGCCTTGGAGAGGACAGTGACCTCTTTCATTATCCTCTGTGTTCCCAGCTTCTAGTCAGTGTCTAAGACACCTCAGGCACTTAATCATTGTTTGTTGAATTTATAGGACATGACTCTTACCTCATAGAACCTTCAATCTCATTGAAAAATGAGATGCGTGGATATGAATCTGAATGTGAGGCCAAATGTGATTAAGCCGGACGCCAGCTCTCCAGGCAATGTTGTCATACTTAATCCTCCTCCTTGAAGCAAAGTGGCTGTGAATGAACAGGTCAAAATAGCAGATGACAAACCCATTCATAGGTCCAACTGGGCTTTGGTATACAGGAGTCATAGGGAGGAGGGGAAGTTTAAGTTGGCATCATTAATGAAAGCAGGAGACAGGCTCCAAACAGAGTATACATTAGAACACGTTTGGTTCAGATGGGACAGAAAAGTGGCTGCAAACTTGTATCCGTAAGGAAAAAAAAAGGGGGAGAATTGATTGCTTTACGTGCATGAAAACCCCCAAGGATGTGTTATTCAGGGACACAAGTGATATGAACAGAACAGCAGCTTCTCACCATCCCTCTGCTCTGCCTTTCTCAGGGTTGGCTTCAATCCCTTGCTCTGCCTGAGAGAAAGATGAGGACAGCAACCCCCGCCTGCACATCCTTGTGGGCTCCCAGTAAGTGGGGATGACCTGGGGGCACCTTCTGTGTCATTGACTCAAGTGCCCAATCTCAGAACCGACTGCTGTGGTCAAGGGGGGTGTCATGTTTTGATTAGCTTGCGTTTTGGTCATATGCTTTGCCTCTTTGTTTTTGTTTTTGAGAGGGAGTTTTGCTCTTGTTGCCCAGGGTGGAGTCCAGTGGCGCAATCTCTGCTCACTGCAACCTCCACCTCCCGGGTTCAAGCAATTCCCCTACCTCAGCCTCCCAAGTATCTGGGATTACAGGTGCCTGCCACCACATCCAGCTAATTTTTTTTTTTTGCATTTTTAGTAGAGAGAGGGTTTCATCATGTTGGCCAGGCTGGTCTTGAACTCCTGACCCTAGGTGATCCACCCACCTTGGCCTCCCAAAGTGTGGGGATTACAGGCATGAGCCACCATGCCCGGCCTGCTTTACCTCTTCGGTTGAGCCCAGTTGCTGATTTGCTAAGACGCTGAAGACACTGTCACCAGAAGAAAGGTGAGGGGTGTAAGCTTTATTCCTGTCTGGCCTGGGGTAAGAATGAGGCACAGAGCTGGGGAGGGCCTCTAGTGTGCCCTAGCCCCTGGTCTACAGATATAAAAGGTAGGAAAACAAAATTCCCTCCAGCCCTTACCACAGTCAGGCACGAACTTGCTTAGTAACCTTGGGCCAGCTTCTTGTAAGCTCTGCGTTGGTTTTGTTATCTTTCACATCAGGATTATAACGGCTCTGGTCTCCCACAGCTGTAGAGCTCGGGGGAAAGATGCAATGCATGGAAAACACTGAGGATACCAACAGGTTCCAAATGACAGCTCAACACATCTTAATTCTGTTACGTTTCCTTGGGGCAGTGGTAATGGAATGGAGAATAAATCAGCCCGTAATGTGTTTCTTTCCATAGTTAGTGGAGGATCGATGGGGAAGCAATTGGAGTCAGACTGGTTTTGATTTTATATTCTGCCACTTATTAGTTACTGGACACCTTAACCTTTCTAGACCTCAGTTTTCACATCTGTGCAATGGGAATATTTATAGATCATATCTCATAAACCTCTGTGTGTATGTGTGTGTGTGTGTGTGTGTGTGTGTGTGTGTGTGTATGTATGTAGTGAAATACTCTGTATATCTTCCTTGTTGTTCTTCTTTCTGTCCTTCCTAATTGGAAAGCAAGACTTTGATTTATCAGTAGCCTCCTGACCATCTGACTCAGTGCCCAGCACGTAGGAGGTGCTCTGTGAAGGATGGTTTTATGAAACCATAAAGTATAGCGTAGTTTGCACAGTGCAATGGATGGGACCCTGTGTTGGGCTGGTGGACACAGGCTACCCTGCTTGATACTTAACATTAGTTTGGATTTAAATGCAGCCATTGCTACAAAGAAACCACAACAAAGAGTAGCTGAATCAGCTGATTATTTCTCTGTTGCCTGAGAGCCGGGAGGAGACAGTCCGGAGCTCGAACAAAGGCTTCATGGCGTCAGGAGCCCAGACACCTTCCCAGTTGTGACTCCACACTGCCTGGGGTATGTCTGTTGTCTGAATGGCTCAAGATGGCATCCCACGCATGCTTGCTCCAGAGTGGAGAGAGAGATGGTAGAGGGGTGCATTACTTCCCCTCAAAGCCATCCCACTGGCAGAACTTAGTCATGTGGCCAGGCCTGGCTGCCAAGGAGGCTGGCCAGTGTGGCTTCATTTGAGTGTCCGTGTGCTCCAGCAAACACTGGGGATTCTGTTGAGGGACAAGCAGAGAATGGATATCGGGGCACAATTTTAGTAGTCTGTGCCCAGGGCTAGAGCACCGCCTTATGGGGGGAAAAGAACCCAGGCAAGAGGGGAGCTGGGATTGGCTCAGAGAGTGGTGTCCCTCAGCAATAGGAGAGCAAATGGGGAAGTTTCTCATTTACAAGCCAACATCACCTCCGCCCTTCTGTCAGGGGCTCCTGGGACCAAGGACCCCCACCCTTCTTGCCCCTGAGCTTCAGGACTCTGCAAAGGCCCTGCCTGGGTATGAGAGAGAGTCCGTTTCATTCCGTGTTGGACCCTACCTTCCATCAAGGAGATTGGGGGCGAGGATGTGGAAAAAAGGAATGTTTATATGCTGTTGGTGGTAGGGGGGTGTTAAATTAGTTCAACCGCTGTGGAAAGTAGTGTGGTGATTCTCTAAACACCTAAAAACAGAACTACTATTTGATCCAGCAATCCCACCACTGGGTATGTACCCAGAGGAATATAAATCATTCTGTCATGAAGTTACATGCCCACAAATGTTCACTTCAGCACTATTCACAATAGTAAAGACACAGAAGCAACCTAAATGCTCATCAGTGGGAGACTAGATAAAGAAATTGAGTACATAAACACCATGGAATACTATGCAGCCATGAAAAAGAATGTGATCATGTCCTTTGCAGAAACATGGAGGGAGTTGGAGGCCATTATCCTTAGCAAACTAAGGCAGAAACAGAAAAACAAATACTACATGTTCTCACTTATAAGTGGGAACTAAATGATGGGAACACATGGACACGTAGAGGGGAAAAACACACACCAGGACCTACCAGAGGTTGAAGGGTGGGAGGAAGGAGAGATCAGGAAAAATTTCTATTGGTTACTAGGCTTAATACCTGGGTGAGAAAATAATATGGATAACAAATATAAGTTTACCTATATATACACCTATATATAAAATTACCTATATAAGTTTACCTATATAAACCATGACCTAAGTTTACCTATACAACACACCTGCTTTTTAAACGTTTTTAAAAGTTAAAAAAAAAAAAAAAGATGAGGGGAACTCAGGCCTTCCCCAGAGAGCGCTGGAGGGACTCAAGGTGCACTGAGCCTGTTTCCTCTCTGAGATGAAAACGTGGCTTCAGAGACAGGGACAGGCAGAAATTTAGAAGCAAGAGAAAATAATTTCTCTAGGCAACGCCTTTTTAAAGACAGAGCTTGCTTTGTATTCCACTGGGCGGCCGAGTTCCTGTGCAAGGCCTGGTGCGTAGCAGGCATACCGTGGTGTTTGAAGAAATTCTTGCAAAATGTTCCCTCTTCCTTAGACTTCTAAGACTTGACTTCAGGGGTTGACTATTGCCTTGGGATTTATTTTGATCACTCTCCATCATGAATCCCAGTGTCTGACATATAGGAGGTGCCCAGCTCTTTCCTCCTCAAACACATACTATGGACCATCAGACTCCAGAGACGAGAAGGTCTCCACCCGTCTTTCCCTCCTTTCTATGGAGTCAGGGCTGACAGATTATTTATTTATTTATTTATTTTTTTGATGGAGTCTCATTCTGTCACCCAGGCTGGAGTGCGGTGGTGCAGTCTTGGCTCATCGCAACCTCTGCCTCCCAGGTTCAAGTGATTCTCCTGTCTCAGCCTCCCGAGTAGCTGTGCTTACAGGCATGTGCCACCACGCCCCGCTAATTTTTGTATTTTTAGTAGAGACAAGGTTTCACCATGTTGGCCAGGCTGGTTTCGAACTCCTAGCCTCAAGTGATCCACCAGCCTCGGCCTCATGCCTGTGCTGGGAATACAGGCATGACCCACCGCGCCTGGCCGACAGATTTTTATACATACAGAAGGGAGAGCAAGGATAATAGTATTAATGATAGTGATCCCCTATGAGCACTGACTCTTTGCTGGACTCTTGCAAGGCACCTGACATGTTCTTTCAAATCCTCCAGCAACCCTTCAATGTGGGTAACATCCCATTTTCTAGATGAGCAACTGAGATGTGGAGATGATAGTGAGTCATTGACTCATTCCTTTAGAGCATGGGTTGGCAAACTACAGCCTGTGGGTCAAATCCGGCCCACTGCTTGTTTCTGTAAATAAAGTTTTATTGGCACACAGCCACAGCCATTCACTTACATAACATCTACAGCTGCTTTCTCACTGTAACAGCAGAGTTGAGCAGTTTCGACAGAGACCGTATGGCCCACAAAGCCTAAAATATTTACGATCTGGGCCTTTACAGAAAAAGTTTGCCTGGTTTAGAAGAAACATTTGAATGCCTTCTCTTTGTCAGGCTAGAAAGCAGATCAGGAAAGGCCTTGCAAGCCATGATGAGAACGTGAGACTTGTTCTAGCAAAGGAAAGCAGCTGCAGGGGTTTGCACAGAGGAGGGACGGGGGAGATCTGTGTTTCAGGACATCCAGTGTGGCCACTGAGTGGAGAATTGCAAGGAGTGAGCATGCACACAGGCAGGGAAACCCGTGAGGAGCCTGCTGAAACAATTCAGGCCAGAGAAGCCTGGGCTGGAAGTCACAGTGCGATGAGAGATTAAGGAAGGAGAGTCAGCAGTTGATGACTGATTACCCAGGAGTGAAGAGCAGGAGAGGGGATCAGGGAAAATATCTAAACTTGGGGGTGATTAGAAATGTCAGTCCACAGGAGGAGGAGGAGGAGCTGTGTGGGGAGTCAGGAGTTTAGTTAGGGAGGTGTTGAGCTGGAGGTGTCTGTAGGATGTCTCTGCAGAGATGTACAGGAGGAAGTGGGCCCTGTGGGTTTCGAGGGACAGGTATGCATAGGAAGGTGGACATTGAGGATTCTCCAGCCGAGAGATGTCCCCAGGATGAGCTGAACACCTGGGTTGAGATTCAGAGCTGGGCTCTGTTTTTGGAAACCTGGATTCTGGCAGCTCTTGCCTGGTGCTTGCCTTCATGTCCTCCTGAGACCATCTCTTGAGCGTCTCTTGAGCTGCAGTCAGGGGTGGGGGGTTTGAGAGCCAAGCAAACTCCAACGCAACCTACAAACAGCCAGGCCCTACCCCAGGCCTCGGCAGCAGGAAGAGCACTGCCTGTCTCAAGTCAAAGATCCCAGGAGAGCTGGAGCTGTCACTCTTCCCAAGAAGTTGACACCTGTCACGTGGATGAGGCCTTTTTTGGTGCCTCCGTCCCCAGCAGTGTTTCTGCTCTAAAGGTGGCTCTGGGAGCTGGGCTGCACCCCCACAGGGCCATCTTTTTGCTGCTGTTTCCTTCTGTGGGCTCAGGTGAGCACTTGATGGTGGGGAGCACAGGAGCAGGCCCCAGCTGCCCCCTGGGTACCATTTTAGGTGTTTGCAACATCCAGGAGGCAGGCCTGGTGCAGGCCTGGGGACGAGTGGCAAGTGGGAGGCATCCTGCAAGCTGGAAATGTTTTGCGCCTTCAAGAAGGCAAAGGAAGGCTTCTTTTCCCACCAGAAATCTGACTAGTAGCCTAGGTTTATTTTTTGCCTTGAAAGATGTTAAGGCTGCCTGATTCTTGGGGTGAATGGAAGTGGGGTCCTCAAAGCAAGTAGGTACCTCCAGAGAGAGCAGATCAAGAACCCCCCATCTGGGAAGATGCTGGTTTTCCTGGACCGAGCCCTGATGGCCCTCTGGTCTAGTCTGCCCTGGAGTTGCGTGGGCTCTCCTCTTTCCAGTGCAGAATGTTGCTTTTATTTGCCACGGGATGGTGTGGGAAAAGATGGTGGTAGGGCTAGTAGACTCTGTCCCCGGCAGAGTTGGAAAGTTGAGAAAAGGTGCCCTTTCTCTACAGACGGCAGTCCCCAACCCTTTCCCCGCACTGGCTGGCTCTTCACACGTCTCCATTAACCAGCTACTGATGAATGCTGTCTGCAAGTCAGCACAAAAGAGAACTTACTGGCTTGGGTCTTTGAATATTTCACAGGTGGTGGGTACTTCAGGTACAGCTGGATCCAGACGCCTCAATGGCATCATTAGAGATCTGTCTCTCTCTGTCTCTGGGTTCTGCTGTCCTCTGTGCTGGCTTCATTCTCAGGCAGGCTGTCCCCATGCTGTGAGGAGATGGCTGTCGCCTCCTGGCTTACAGCTACGTCGCTCAGTGTTTCTAACAGAAAGACAGCATCTCTGCTAATTAACTTGCCACAAAAACCCTGGGATTCAATGTCCGTGGCCCCAGCTGGAGTCACATGGCCATTGCTGACCAATCCCTGTGGCCAGGAAAATGTTGCATTCTCATTGGGGATGGGGGCAACTCCATCTAAATGGCAGGGACTGAGTATGGGGGAGGCGTGGCTCTCCGGAGGCGGCATTAGGGTTGTGCTACCGGGAGTGGTGTGACAGGCAGGCAGAAATAACAGACAGATGTTATGCCTGCTGCTTCTGAGAATCATGATGTGCACATGTCACCTGTGGCTCTCAAGACACAAAAGTTGGAAGTCACGTATGAATGGACTTCTATGGAATGTCACAAACAGGGCAGCCGGCTCTACAGTTAGACCAGCGGAGCTTGTGGGTGTGAGGTGGTGGGAGTGCAGGGAATACAGGATCCAGAACCTAGGGGCAAGGGCAGGGGGTGGAGGGGACTTCACCTCCCTCTCCCATCCCTCTCCTCTTCTTCCCTCTCTCCCTTCTTTCTTTTTCTTTTCTCTCCCCACAAATATCTGAGTGCCTGTTCTGTGCCAGGTACACCATCCATCACCAGGGACGCAGAAATGAACCAGATGGAAACGTTCCCTGGCTCTTCGTGCTGACATTCCTGGGGGAGCTAGGTAATAAGCACACAAACAAATACATGAGACCATTGTAGAGAGATGAGCTAGCAGGGATTCACGTATGGTCAGTGCATTCACTAGGGTGGTCAGGGAGGGCTTCTCGGAAGAGGTGACCTTTGGGTAGAGAGTGATGAGAAGGAGCCAGCCTTGGAAGAGGCTGTGTCAGGCGGGAGGACAGTGAACTGGTGGCCTTAAGCTAGGAAAGAGCCTGGGCACTCAAGAAACTGGCCCCAGCCCACGTGGGTGGAGGCTGGGGTAGGGCTGGGCGCAGCACAGGGCAGCCCTCGAAGGCTGGTGAGAGTCAGTTTCAGGGCCACTGGGTGGGACTGAGCATTGCAGCCTCCTGATCTGGATGATGGGCGGGGAGAACACAGAGCCCAACCTCACGGAGGAGAAGGAGGGGAACAAAAGACTTTCAGTGCCAGCTCTGGACCAGCTGCCGTGTACCGCGGTGTATCTGTGCCCTTCCCCTCCAGAATGACCCATGGAGGGGTACCGTCCTCATTTTACAGATGAAGAAACCAAGGCTCGGCAATGTGAGTGTCCCAAGGCCTCTTGCCAGCCTGGAGTGGAGCTTGTATTTGAACTCAGGTCTTTGCAACTCCCAAACTCTTCCTCCCACACCGGGCTGCCTCTCACCAAGCAATGGTGCCGACCAAAATAAACCCCACGCGGCGTTCGAATGAGGCAGCGGTCCAAAAGTGATTCATAGCTTTTCTTTCCTTCCCACTGCCATTCGTTTCCTTTCTTAATTTCCACATTGCTGAGCTGAAACAGGTTGCCAGTAGCAGATGGGGGGTGGGGGTGGGGCAGCCTTGGCCCCTCAGAGCATGAACGATGGAGGCTGGACCCACCTGGCTGCCGAGGGTGGCTGACCATCCCCACCAAGGCCAGATGCCCCTCCCGACCCACCACCCAGCCTAAAAGGTGGAGGAGGGGAGCACACGCCAAGGTACCCCACTTCCCCAGCTCCTAAAATGGTTTCGAAGCAGGAGAGAAGGTATGCTTTTCCTAGCACGTAAATGTCACTTTACTCCATGCCTTTCTTTTTTTATCAGTGTGATTGGAAAGTGGCTGCTATCTCCAAAGGAACTGTGCCGCGTTCATCTTCCAAATGCCGCCACAGTCGGGACCGGCACAGGGCTTAATAGCAGATTATTTTTACAGCTTGCTCTCTCCCCCGTCTCTGAATCCTGATACCATCTGAGCCAGACACGTGCAAGGGGAGGTGGAAGATTGCCATCACCAACGTCCCATGGGTCCTGCCTGATGGGCACTTTGAGGGCCTCTTCAAGGGAATCCCTAATTCTAGGATTAGACACAGGTTCCTGAAATCAGTTCAAGCTTGAGAGATTTGCTGCGGAAGAGAGTTTCTCTTTCACCTGGACGTTTTATAGTGAATGTTGATTTTTCCTGTCCGGTTGCTTCTGAAAATAGGATCTCGATTGATTCCCATGAGGTGTTGCTGTCGCCTCTACTCTCGGTTCATGCATTTTGGGTGGGGAGGAAATTCACCCCTCCTCCCCCATTTTTTGGAGTGGTCAAATTAACCAGGTGTGGCCAGTCAATGTATTCTTTCCCTGAACCACCTCGAGGATTCACATGTGAACAAGAAACCCCAGCCAGGTCAGCAAGATTTGATTTGGAGACTTTTATGAAAATTACTAGGAGAGAAAGTTTGTCCTACCAGGAAGTGGTTGAATGATTAAGATGGAAGCCAGGAACTGCTAGTGGCCAGTATTCTAGAAGAGACCCTGCTTTTTAATGAGGCCAAAACAGAGGAAAGCAGGGCTAAGACCTAGAGGAGAGTGAGCGAAAGGTGGGTTCTGATAGCATCACTGGAGCACCTGGATTCAGCCACTCCTGAAGTTGAATGATTGGACCCGATGATTGTATGAGTTCATGAATTTGGTTTGATGGCAAGGGTATAGACTAATGCCTATTGGCATGACCCAGATTGCATAAAGCAACCTTGTCTCTGAGTTCCACCCCCTCACATGTTGCTGCAAAGGTACAGCTCATAGCAAGAAGGAAGGCCATTATCAAGATATAGACATCATTCCCTCCCACCCTCGAAGACTCCATGGGGGCCATCTCTTGGAGGTTCATCTGCTCTCTGGGGATCCCTGAGAAGGACATTCAAAGTATAAAATTTAGAGCAACCTGCTGGGACAAAGCTGGCAACTGGCGAGGAGGGGCCTGATTCCAGAATCCACGGAGTGAAGAGGCCTCCACAGACTCCTCCCCTGCTTTAACACAGGAGCCTCACTTCTCCCAGGTTGCTTTCATCAGAGGACTCTTACAAGCACTGTCACTGCTAATCCACTCCCAGAATTGCACTTGGACTTGACACATGTTGACTAAGAACTGTGCTGGGCACTAGGGGTTGGCAGGCTTGGGTCTGGGTACTCCATCCTTGCCCCTTAGTAAGAGTGTGGTGTTGAGCAAAGTCCCTAACTTATTGGAGCCTTCAAGTCCTCATCAGCAGAATGGGAATAACAATGTAATCTGCTTCCAGGGGTTGTCAGGGGGACTTGGTGCTCAGCCCTGGCTCTGACATACAGTAAGCAACCGTGAGCATTCGCCGGCGTTACTACTCCAGAGATGGATGAATTCCATTCCTCTTGTGTATCTGGTGTTTTGGGGAAAGGTGGCTCAAGTTTTAAAGGGAGAGAGTTATATGCATAGAAGCTTTCTGTGTTGTACAGTTGATGAGAAGTGAGCATAAGCCACAAATCCAAGCAGCTTTAGGAGCCCAGGAGAGGTGTCTGACTGCAAAGTGATATTCAGGGAAGGCTTCCTGGAGGAGGTGACTGCTGAGCTGAGTCTTGAGGATTGAATAGGAGTTGGCACAGAGAGGGAAGATGCTTAGCAGGGAGAGATGTATGTGTTTAGCAGCACGTAGGGATAAATACTTAGAGGCATGGTGTGAACAGGAAGTGTGCCTGATGCTGTTACTGGACAGTGGGATATGATGGAATATGTATGAGAGGGTGAGAGTGGAGAGACTGGCAGAGAAATAGGATGGGAAGAGTTTGGGGTGGATCCTGGGGGCAGTGGGATCCACTAAAGGATTTTCTTTTCTTTCTTTCTTTTTTTTTTTTTTTTGAGACGGAGTCTCACTCTGTTGCCCAGGCTGGAGTACAGTGGTGTGCTCTCAGCTCACTGCAGCCTCCGCCTCCCAAGTTCAAGCGATTCTCCTGCCTCAGCCTCCTGACTGGGACTACAGGCATGCACCACCACACCTGGCTAATTTTTTGTATTTCTGGTAGAGACGGGGTTTCACCACATTGGCCAGGATAATCTCGATCTCCTGACTTCATGATCCGCCTGCCTTGGCCTCCCAAAGTGCTGGGATTACAGGTGTGAGCCACAATGCCCAGCCCCACTAGAGGGTTTTCTAAGAGAGCAGCATGATTAGATCTGAACTTTAGGAGTCCACCTAGACACTGTTTTGTAGGAAGATTGGAGAGGAAGGGAGGAGGAGATGTGTCGATATATCGGGACAAATGGTAGTAAGGTCCAAATCCCGGCAGAGGTGACAGTCTGAAGTGAGGGGCAGAGCCTGGGGTATGTGGGAGCAGACTAAACACCAAAGCATGACATTCTTCTCCAGTCCTTGGCTTTCCAGGACCATAATTTGAGACACATCACATATGTCTTATAGAATGACGGGTTGTTTACCAGAAACTCTAAATGCTGACGTCATCTCTCCCCAAATTAGCCTCATCTTTCTCGGCCAATCTGCCATATCTGGGCATGTTTTGCCTTGATCAACTGTTGTCTTATTTTGTTTTTGTTTTTTTTTTTCCTCTGCAAATACTGATCCCAACTCTTAGCTACAGGCCTGATCCTCCAAATTCTCCTGGAATCATAGCAAACACTTATCTTTCTGTGGCCCTGTACATCGTACCAAATGTTCTCCCTTGCAGTATCCTAGTTTGTCTTCACAGAAACCCCAAGTAGTAACTAGAATGAATATTGCGCCTATTTTAGAGATAAAAGAACAAAAGGCTGGGCGCAGCAGCTCACACCTATAATCCCAGCACTTTGGGAGACCGAGGCGGGCAGATCACCTGAGGTCAGGAGTTTGAGACCAGCCTGGCCAACATGGTAGAAACCCCGTTTCTACCAAAAATACAAAAACTTAGCCGAGTGTGCTGGTGCATGCTGTAATCCCAGCTACTGGAGAGGCTGAGGCAGGAAAATCACTTGAACCTGGGAGGCAGAGGTCGCACCATTGAACTCCAGCTTGGGCAACTCCATCTAAAAAAAAGAAAGAAAAACAAAACAAAACCAAAAGAGCCGAGAACAAAAGAGCTGAGAATTTAAATGACTTTCCCAAGATCATACAGTAAATGGTGAGGTACATGTTCACATTTCAGCCTTTTTTTTTTAAAAAAAACTAAGCATTCAGAATAATTTTAGATGTATGGAAAAGTTGCAAAGATACTACAAGAGTTCCCACAGACTCTTTACCCAGTTTTCCCTGTTGACATCTTATATCACTGTGGTACATTTGTCACAACTAGGAAACCAACATTACTACATGAGGTCAGATGAATAACTAGGCGCCCCAAAGATGCCTATGTCCTAATCCCTGGAAGCGACGAATGCGTCCCCTGCATGGTAAAGGGACTTTGCAGATGTGGTTAAGCTAAAGGTCTTAAGATGGGGAGATTATCCTGGATGACCTGAGTGGGTCTAGAATAATCACAAGGCTGCCTAGAAGACGGAGACCACAGTCTTAGGGTCAGAGAGAGAAGAAGGAAGGATGGAAGTGAAACAAGTCAGAGGGGAGAAATGTTCAGCTGCTGGCTTTGAAGATGGAGGAAGGGGCCAGAAGCCAAGGAATGTAGGAGGTCTACACAAGCTATTACAGAAAACACAAGGAGATGGCCTCTCTCCTGGAACCTCCAGAAGGAACTGGCCCTGCTGACACCTTGAGTTTAGCCAGTGAGACCCATTTCAACCCTGTGTTAATCCACTCTTGTATTGCTATAAAGAACTACCTGAGACTGGAGAATTTATGAAGAAAAGAGATTTAATTGACTGACAGTTCTGCAGGCTGTAAAGAAAGCATGGTGGTGGAGGGGGGGCATAAGAATCTTACAATCATGGCAGAAAGTGATGGGGAAGCAGGCACATCTTCACATGGCGGAGCAGGAGAGAGAGAGAGACGCGGAGGTGCTACACAGTGTTAAATCATCAAATCTCGTGAGAACTCACTCTCATGAGAACAGCAAGGGGGAAGTCCTCCCACATGATTCAGTCCCCTCCCACGAGGCCCCTCCTCCAACACTGGGGATTATAATTCAACATGAGATTTGGGTGGGGACACAAATCCAAACCGTGTCAAGCCTCCAAAACTATAACGATACATTTGTGTTGTTTTAAGCCATTCAGTCCTTGACAGTTTGTTATAGCAGCAACAGTGAATGAATACATTACTATTAAAACTGTAGACTTCCTTTGGATTTCACCAGTTGTCCCATTAATGTTCTCCGTTTGTTCCAGGACCCTGTGTAGGGTACCACGCTGCATTTTGTCATCACATCCCCCTGCCTCTCTGATCTATGGCAGTTTCTTGGTCTTTACTTGTTTCTCATGACCCTGACAGTTTTGAGGAATACCTGCCCGGGATCTGGAGGATGTTCCCCAATCTGATGTCTGTTTCTCTTATAATTAGACCAGGGTAATGAGATTCCAGTCTTTCTAACCTCCAAGGGTTGTGTCTGTGCTACCCTCTGTTGATTCAAGCTCCCAAGCTGGCTCCCTACTTCATAGCCTTGTATCTGAAGGGATTGTTCCACTCAATAGAAACCCATTCACCTTGGTGGGGATTATGCTAATGTCTTCAACTCAAAGACCAACTAGGAAATTGACGGCACTCTTTACAGATTTTGGCAATTGTTGAAGTTTGGAATAAGATTTGCAAATATGTATCGGAGCTATGTGAGTTTCTGATTTTTAGTGTGGAGTTTTAAATTTCTGTTTTATGGTGGGATTTTGTTGTTGTTGTTTGTGTGTTTTATTTTCTGTGCAGGTACTTGTGATGGAATTGTATGCATCAACCTACCTAGACTAAGGGCTGCCTGGGTATAGCTGGCAAAACATTACTTCTATGTGTCTGTGAGGTGTCTCAGGAAGAGATTAGCATTTCAGGAGGTAGACCCAGGAAAGAAAATCACCCTCGTTATGTTTTTGTTTGTGTTTTGAGATGGAGTCTCACTTGTCGCCCAGGCTGGAGTGCACTGGTGTGATCTCAGCTCACTGCAATTCCCGCCTCCCAAGTTCAAGAGATTCTCCTGCCTCAGCCTCCCAAGTGGCTGGGACTACAGGCATGCATCATCACGCCCGACTAATTTTTATATTTTTAGTAAAGACAGGGTTTCACCATGTTGGCCAGCCTGGTCTCCACCTCCTAACCTCAAGTGATCGGCCTGCCTTGGTCTTCCAAAGTGCTGGGATTACAGACGTGAGCTGCCGTGCCCAGCTCACCCTTGCTATGCAAATGGGCCTCATTAGAGTGCTTGAGGGTCCAGATGAAATCAAAAGAAAGGGCAGATGGCTCTCCCATCCTGAGCTAGAACACCTATCTTCTGCCTTTGAACTTTGAAGCTCCTTGTTCTCAGGCATCAGGAATCAGACTGGAAATTATGCCACTAGCTCCCCTGGATCTCAGGCCTTAGGAATCAGACTGAACTACACCGGTCATTGTTTTCCTGGTGCTCCAGCTTGCCTTGGCCCCCATAATCATGTGAGCTAATTTGCATAAGAAATCTCTTCCTGGCTGGGCACAGTGGCTCATGCCTGTAATCCCAACACTTTGGGAGGCCAAGGCAGGTGGATCACGAGGTCAGGCGTTTGAGACCAGCCTGTCCAATATGGTGAAACCCTGTCTCTACTAAAAATATACAAAAATTAACCAGGCTTGGTGGCACACACCTGTAGTCCCAGCTACTCAGGAGGCTGAGGCAGGAGAATCGCTGGAACCCAGGAGGCAGAGGTTGCATTGAGCCGAAATCACGCCACTGCACTCCAGTCTGGGCGACAGAGTGAGACTTCATCTCAAAAAAAAGAAATCTCCTCTTATATGTCTATACATATCCTGTTGGTTTTGTTTCTCTGGAGAACCCCAACAAATAATCAAGCATTGGATTTAAAAAGTTTTGTTTTGAGACAGAGTCTCACTCTGTTGCCCAGGCTGGAGTGCAGTGGCACAATCTCAGCTCACTGCAACCTCCGCTTCCCAGGTTCAAACGATTCTTGTGCCTCAGCCTCCCAAGTAGCTGAGATTACAGATGACAGCCACCACGCCAGCTAATTTTTGTATTTTTAG
>CAUYLG010043419.1:0-50149 GCA_963573385.1 Cacajao melanocephalus
AAATGGTCCCAATGTTAGGATGTGTAAGATGGAATAACAATAACAGAATCATCTGTACAGGTAAAGGGGACAGGAGATCCAGGAATGGGAAATTCAGAGATTCCTCCACAGAGGCAGCCTCTGCAGAGACTTTGGGAAACCCGTGTTGGCTGCTGGCTGGAATCCTGCCACTGATAACCACCTCCTACGTTCAATTTTCTGGCGGTGAATTTTTAGGCAGTGTAATTGTTGGATGAGAGAGATCTTTTTGGGAAGTGGACATCCTCCAGTCCCACTGCAAGGATGATTGTCTTTTTTTGTCTGATGGTAAGGCTTGTCCTCAATACTTACTCTGTGGGCTTATGTCCCAGAAGGGATAAACTGACCTGAACATAAAATATAAAGCCTCAAAGAAAAGGCTGGAAGTGTTTTTAAGAAAATGACCTGAGATGGTTAATTTTATATGTTAACTTGAATGGGCTAAGGGAGGCCCAGATAGCTGGTAGAACGTTATTTCTGGGTGTGTCTGTGATGGTGTTTCTGGAAGAGGTTAGCATTTGAATTGGTGAACTGAGCAAAGAAGATGGCCCTTTGCAATGTGGGTGGGCATCATCCAATCCACTGAGGAACTGGATAGAGCAAAAAGGCAGAGAGGAAGGATGAGTTTGCTTCTGTTGGGGCTATACATCCATATTTTCCTGCCTTTGGACTTTGGGTCTTCTGGTTCTTTGGCATTTGGACTTGAACTGAACTATGCCACCACCTTTCTTGGTTCTCTGACTTGCAGACAATGGATCATGGGTCTTCTTGGCCAATTTCTAGAATAAACTTTCTCTCTGTGTGTTTTTGTATATATATCTGCATCGGTATGTAAATACAGTCATATATCACTTAATGATAGAGATACACTCTCAGAATTGCGTTTTTAGGCAATTTTGTTGTTGTGTGAGTATATATATATATACTTTATGTATTTATATCTTTACTTGGAAAACCAGATGTCTCAGCACCACTACCAAATATGAGTCAATTCCCCTACTTGATTTGTGATGCCAGTATCAAGTGCCAAATATCAGATTTCTATATGTGCTTTATTATAATCTTATGGGACCACTGTATATGCAATTAATTATTGTATGTGCACAGTTAACTGGAGTGTTATGCAGTGCATGACTGTTTAATATATGTCCTATTATATGTGTGTATATATATATATATACACAATAGGATCTATCTATCTATCTATCTATCTACTCTCAGTCAATTCTCTCTCCTATACATGTTTACGTATCTTCTATTAGTTCTGTTTCTTTCATACTGACTAATATAATTCCCTATGCCATATTTTAACATTTCAATTCCTCACAAAGAGCCCCATCATCAGGTAAAAATTAATGATTTGTTTCTGTTACTCATGGGTACTAGGTAAGCAGATGGCATAGTGGTTGATAACAGACTCAGAGGGTTCACTCACTGGGTTTGAAGTCCAGGTCTGAGTCTATCCAGAGCTAAGTCCTAGCTAAGTTACTTACCCTCAGCCCCATCTGTAAAATGGGAATGCTAACAATGCCTACCCCATGGGGTTCCTGTGAGGATAAATGGGGTTAATCATGCCAGACCCTTGATAAGTGCTGTTTACATTTTTATTTTTTTTACTACATGGAAATCTCAATCTGAAATGGATATTTGGTAGCATCCAAATGTTTTTATGCTGCTGTTTTCTTTTTTCTGTCTTTCCTTCTTCTCTCTCTTTTTTTTTTCCTTTTCTTTCTTTCTTTCTTTCCTTTTTTTTTTTTTTTTTTTTTTAAAGATTCTTGCTGTGTAACCCAGGCTGGAGTGCAGTGGCGCCAACATGGCTAACTGCAAACTCCAACTTATGGGTTAAAGTGATTCTCCTGCCTCAGCCTCCTGAACAGCTGGAATTACAGGTGCATGCCACTACACCACACCCAAGTAATTTTTGTATTTTTAGTAGAGACAGGGTTTTGCTATGTTGGCCAGGCTGGTCTTGAACGTCTGACCTGAAGTTATCTGCCTACCTCAGCCTCCCAAAGTGTTGTGATTACAGGCATGAGCCACTGCACCCAGCCTATGCCGCTGTTTTCTAATGTCCCAACTTTCTGTGGATTTATGGCTGTACATCAATATGTCTCAGTTTAAATCTGGCTTAAAACTTTTCTTGTTCTTAATTGTTTAGCCATTTTATTGGAAAGCAATTTTTCTCTTCTTTAGTTTACTTCAAGGGGGAAAGCCATGAGTTCTGGCATAAACGTGCCTAGTGCTCACTCAGCAAGCAGCTGTGAGCGTGAGTGAGATGGTTGGTAAGACTTCTGACTTAATATTCCTTTGGATGTTTCCATACTAATGCCTAACTCACTTCTGCATTCATATCTGTGTTCAAGATGGCTTGTGCTTCCAGAATTAGATGCTACCAAATCAGTCTTGAGGAATGCTTTTAGTCTTCATACATTAAATTCACAGCTACTGTTTGGGTTGGAAATATGGGCTGGAGTTCCATGCCTTGTTTGTCTAGTTAATCAGACCTCTGTAAGGGCAACATTCCTAGAGAAGTGATAATATGGTTTGGGAGGGGTTACTGATAGATAATGGGTTCATATAAGGGTGTGGCTGATATGTCGATATTATGGATAGAAAACTGAAAGAGAAATTTAATGGAAACATTACTGTTTTAGACACACACTTTAGATTAAGTTTTGTGTGTGTGCGTATGTGTGTGTGTGTGTGTGTGTGTTTTGTTTGAGATGAAGTCACTCTGTCACCAGGTTGGAGTGCAATGGGGCGATCTTGGCTCACTGCAACCTCCACCTCCCGGGTTAAGTGATTCTCCTGCCTTAGCCTCCTGCGTAGCTGGGACTACAGGCACATGCCACCACGCCCAGCTAATTTTTGTATTGTTAGAGACAGGGTTTGGCCAGGATGGTCTCAAACTCCTGATGTCAGGTGATCCGCCTACCTTGGGCTCCCAAAGTGCTGGGATTACAGGCATGAACCACCATGCCCGGACTTTTTTTTTTTTGGTTGTTGTTTTTTTTTTTTGAGACAGAGTCTTGCTCTGTCACCCATGCTGGAGTGCAGTAGTGCCATCTTGGCTCACTGCAATTTCTGCCTCCCAGGTTCAAGCGATTCTCCTGCCTCAGTCTCCTGAGTAGCTGGGACTACAGGCACGCACCACCACGCCAGGCTAATTTTTTGTATTTTTAGCAGAGACGGGGTTTCACCGTGTTAGCCAGGATGGTCTTGATCTCCTGACCTGTGATCTGCCCACCTTGGCCTCTCAAAGTGCTGGGATTACAAGTGTGAGCCACTGCGCCTGGCTAGCTTAAGTTTATATATGGACAAGCAAGTGACAGAGGGTGGAAAGCATGTGTACATTTGCACTTGGGTGTATGCGCATATAATAAGTATTAATAGGTAGAAAGCAAATTAACATACTGGAGATATAGACAGTTAACATGAGTCGGCAGCAATCCTGTCAGAGTTGATACTGCAAGGCAAGAAGGCTGACACAGTTGCTGTCACTCTCTTCCCTCCCTTTCTGAGCTGCCAGTCTAAGAAGTATTGGGATGCTCAGGGGAGTTTGAGGAAGAACCAGTTTACATCTTTCCCGTAAAAACAGAGTAGAAGTAAGAATGGAACTAAAATGGAATCTAAGTTGTTTTTATTATAAATTCACCTAATCCTTAAAGAACATATGTTTATTATCTTGAATCATCCATAAATCAGGGAAGCATCTTCGTAAGTAGATACTTGGAGTTAACATTGTAAGCGCTTATGAACTGAAGCATTTTGGTAGCCATAGCCATCCATGCACATTTCCAACAGCAAAAATATCCTTTTTAGGTCAGGCATGGTGACTCACGCCTGTAATCCCAGCACTCTGTGAGGCCAAGACAGGAGGATCACTTGAAGTCAGGAGTTTGAGACTAGTTTGGCCAACATGGTGAAACCCCATCTCTATCAAAAATACAAAAATTATCCAGGTGTGGTGGTGCGTGCCTGTAATCCCAGCTACTTGGGAGGAGAATCACCCGAACCCGGGAGGCAGAGGTGGCAGTGAGCTGAGATCATGCCACTGTACTCCAGCATGGGTGACAAGAGTGAAGCTCCGTCTCCAAAAAAAAAGCTTTTTGAAAGAAAATACAAAAAAATATATTTTTGTTACCAGTACTATAGAGTAAGTATATTTCTTCAAGACCAAAGAGCACACATCGTGGATGCACTGTATGCTGTGTAGTTTTCTTCTTATCTGGAAATGGAGGCTGGGGATGGGGACCAGGTTGATGGAAACTCATGAGATGTGAACCCAGGAACAAGTCAAAGAAAACCAGGTTCAATGAACAAAGAAAACTCCCGCCACGAAGCCTAGAGGCTACCCTCCAGGGGTTCTCAGACCCTCCTTAGACAAACGTCTGTAAGTGAGGGAGTTGAGAAAGACAGCAAGCTTCTCGTGCAGTGAAGGTTGTCATGGAGAGAGGAGACAGGGCGGAGTCCAAGTCCGTCAGGCACAGGTGAGGGTGCCGCAGGTCTCAGGAACTCTTGAAAGCATCCTTGAGCTGAGGTGCACAGTAAAATATTTGACATGCATAGAGGTGACCAAATCACAAAGAGAAGCTTAAATTATGCTCAAGGTCATTCACAGGCCAGTGTCTTTTCATTTCACCAACCAGACACTCAGTGTTCTCTTTGGTCATGTTGCTATGAGTGCCTTCCTCCTCTTCCTTTGATCATCTTTCAGTACCCAGATACCAGGGCAAAGCCCCGAGCGGTCTTTGACATTAAGCAGAACCTTCTTGATGGTGCCACATCAAATGATAACATCACTGTGCTATGCACAGTGTATCCAGGTTCAGAACTCTCAGCTGTGACTCTGCCTTATCCCGAGGTCTCTTCCATCACCAGCTCTGATTCGCCCTCACCCTCCCTCACTGCGGGTGGGGGCATGGAGACTTCAGGTGCCTCCCGGAGCCAGGTGGGGCTGTGTGGGGACTGGGGCAAAGTGCTCTGGACCAGCCGCAGCTCACTTCCCATGCTGCCTGTTGTTAGTGAATGCAGGACTGGAGTCTCCAGACCTCTTCCCAAAAGAAGTCCCCAATTTGAATTTTTGTGTGAAATTTCTAAAATGTATATATGTTTTCTGAGACAGAGTCTCACTCTGTCACCCAGGCTGGAGTGCAATGACACGATCTCAGCTCACTGCAACCTCTGCCTCCCGGGTTCAAGCAATTCTCCTGTCTCAGGCTCCTGAGTAGCTGGAATTACAGGCATCTGCCACCACGCCTGGCTAATTTTTTTGGATTTTTAGTAGAGATGGAGTTTCACTATGTTGGCCAGGCTGGTCTTGAAATCCTGACCTCAAGTAATCCAACTGCCTTGACCTCCCAAAGTGCTAGGATTATAGGCATGAGCCACTGTGTCAGGCCTGAGACTTCTAAATTTTTGTATTTATGTTAATGTAATACTTAAAAATATGTGGGCCAAATGTGACACTCTATAGGACCGATCTGGCCCATAGATTTGAGTCTGTCACATCAGCCTTATCTGTCTTTCAAATTTATCCCATGTCTGAGTCTTTCCCATCCCTGACCTGTGTCCAATCAAGTATGTATTAAGGACAAAGACGTTTATTAAGACATGACTTCAAGCTTGATTACAATAATAATATTGTACAATAACATATTATAATATATAATAGGATAGTAATATAATCTATAAGGATAATATCATAATAATAGAATAGGACAGCAATGTATTTCTCAACAGTTATAAATGATATATTAGGGGAAAGAAAGTTTATTCATAATTTATTTTTAAAAAGTCGAATTCATGATGAACAAAATAAAGCTCTAGCTAGCATTCTTCAGTGGTTGGAAACCTCTCTAACCTGTTAAGATGTAGCTTGGGGCACATTTAGGATGGAAGAAAGAGAAATCTGATCAAGTAAAATGTAATTACTATCATGTGCACAGCACAACAAACATGCATTTTAATCACATCATGGAAATAGGGGAGTCAGAATAGATCATGTTAATCATGAGAAATATTTTATAGGGAATTTTGTTTGGCTGTCAAGTTTCTTTTTCAAAGAGTTATTTATTTAAGTTTAAAAATCGTCTGTATTTACGGTGTACAACATGATTAGTGCATCAACAGTTTCTATTGGGAAACATGAATGCATCAGTCTCAAGGAAGTCCTTTGTGAAGTTCCTGGCTCCAAAAAAACACTGGAAGAGTTCCATCGTCATCCTGGCTACTAATAGCTTCCTTTTACCCCCTTTGATATATACCTGAAGAACCCCAGATTTAGCCTTGGGGAGCCCCAAATTCTCAGGCTGAGATTGTTTTGGGATCTTTCAACAGCTTTGAGCTGGTGTTGTGCCATGAGCTTTATGCCAATCTAGTCTAACTGTACAGCATGGGGGAGGGTGGAGGTACTCAAAATGCCTTATTCCTAGCCTAGATGTCAACTCCAGGCCACCCTGATGACTCTCCCCACCTTAAGTCACTGTGTGGCGCCTGGGCGTGCCATCCCAGGAGGCCCTTGCTCACTGCCGTCACACTTTCTTGACTTGTCCTTGGATCCTTCTCAGACTTGGGGCTTCGCTTCTTCACCAGCCTTGCAATTCCGGGTATTTCAAATAATTCACCATAGGCATGAGGCAAATTTGCCATACTCTTAGCTTAGCAGCCAGTTGTCAGCTTGAGCTACAGGCTTGAGGTCACCATTGGTCCTGTCACTTAAAAACTGAGATCCTTGCTTCTGCTCTGGCCCCATGTTTTCTGCCTAGACTTGTGTACACTTGCTCTTCTCTGCTGCATCTCAAAACCCTGAATCATTTGTCTGTAATGGGGCTGAGAATTCCTCTTTTCTTATCATTACCCTACGGTACCCACCTGGAGTAAATTGCTTTATGCAGAAGTTCTGTGTGGAGGGCCTCTCGTTCTGGAGACAGAGTCCAGACTGCAGAGAGCTGCTCCAAAAGCAATACCGACTGATTTTCACAGCCTCGTAGCTTGGCCGAGTGGGAGGGTAGAGCAGAAGGGCTGCTGCCGAATCCAGCTGAGCTTACGGGAGGCAATCCTCCTGTTCTCCCTGGGACTCTTGGGTGGATACTGAGCAGGCTGTTATGCATCACGCTTATTTTATACTTAACAGTATATCTTGGAGATTGTGCAATATGAGGGCATGTCAAACTGTCTCCTATTTTTGGAGACTATGTATTGTAATTTATTTAGCCATTTCCTTATTGAGAAACATCCAAAATTTTGCTCACAGACACTGCTACATCAAATGTCCCCGCACACAGGCTATTTCACCCGTGTGCCAATAAATCTTTCTCAGAAACTCAGTTGGTACAATTAAGTAAAATGAAGAAAGAAAGATGCTATAGTATCCATAGTAGAAAGGCCACAGGACCAGGAATTGGAAGATATGGGTTCAAGTCTCAGCTCTACTAATTTGTGAGATTTGGACCAAACAACTTTTCTGAAGCTCAATTTCCTCAAAAGTAAAATGGAAATGTAATTCCTTGCTTTGCTTTACTTATGAGGGTTTTATGACCATTAGATCATAAAACCTCTCTTCTTTCACTTCCTTCCTCCCTCCTTTCTTCCTCACCCAATGTTCTTTCTACTATTCCACAACTTTAGGGAAATTCAATTTTTCGTCTTCCAGAAACTACTCAGTGGCATCCCTCAAAGGAGCTCTGCTCCCTTCTTGGGGTTTCTGGTGTGGGATGGGCCCACGTGCTGTCTCTGTAGCTCTTATCCATTCTCGGTAGGCCCAGAGGACTAGACTGCCTTGAGATGGGTCCAATATGCTCACCTGAGAATGGATGAAGGGGTCAGTTGGTATCTGACAACATTTCAGCAGGCAACATTCTTTGCCCCAGAAATTTTAGCAGATCCTCTTGCACTTAAATAAATGTGATTATCATTATTATTTTTATTTTTTGAGATGAAGTCTCACTCTGTCACCAGGCTGGAGTGCAGTGGTGCAATGTCGGCTCACTGAAACCTCTGCCTCCTGGGTTCCAGCGATTCTCCTGCCTCAGCCTCCTGAGTAGCTGGGACTTCAGGTGCCTACCACCATGCCCTGCTAGTTTTTGGTAGAGATAGGATTTCACCGTGTTGGCCAGGATGGTCTCGATCTCCTGACCTAGTGATTTGCCCGTCTCGGCCTCCCAAAGTGCTGGAATTACAGGTGTGAGCCACTGCGCCTGGCCAAGAAACGTGATAATTTTTATTTCAAGGGTAATCGTTGGAATTCCAATGAGCAAGTTTCATACTATTGAAAAACTAATACAGGACATAACGACTCTGAGTTTATAGGTCAGGGGGACAGGACTTGGGAAAAACTTTCAGTCTTTCTAAATTGGGGTGGCCCAAATCTCCCTGGCCTGCTTCATTTTGCTTACACTGAGAGAGAGTGACTTCAACTAAGGATTCAAAAGGACTAAAGCCCTCTTTGTGCAAAACTCTCAGTTGGGAGGTCATTACTTTTCTTTTTCTTTTTTTTGAGAGGGACTCTTGTTCTGCCGCCCAGGCTGGAGTGCAGTGGTGCAATCTCGGCTCACTGCAACCTCTATCTCCCAGGTTCAAGCAATTCTCCTGCCTCAGCCTCCTAAGTAGCTGGGACTACAGGTGTGCACCACCACACCTGGCTAATTTTTATATTTTTAGTAGAGATGGCATTTTACTATGTTGGCTAAGGTGGTCTCAAACTCCTCACCCTCAAGTGATCTGCCTCCCAAAGTGCTGGGATTACAGGCATGAGCCAGCACTCCTGGCTGGTAATTACTTTTCATAGTAGAGCCCTTATCCCACTTTATTTCATGGTTAACTCCTTAAAGATTTGACTTAACAATGACAGAGCAGTTATTATTATGGAACTAGGTACTTTGCTAGCCAGTACAGTTGTATAAATGGATAAGATGTACAGTAGTTCCCCACAATCAGCAGGGGATATTTTCCAAGACCCCCAGTGGGTGCCTGAAACCATGGAGAGTACCAAATTCTAACTATACTATGTTTTTCCAATCTGATAACCGAGCTGGCTAAGTGAGGAACCAGTGGATAGCATAGACAGCTTGCAGACATAGGACAAACAGATGAGTCATGTCCCTGGTGGGACAGAGTGGAACGGTGTGAGATTTCACTTTACTCAGATCAGTGTGTGCGAAAATCCCAGATATAAACATATCTGAGTGGAAGTATTATTTGTATCTGGAAGTTTCCATGTAATATTTTTGGATTGTTGTTGACTGCGAGTAACAAGCAGCAGAAAGTGAAAGCATGGATAAGGACATACTACTGTCGTTTCTTCCTGGAAACAATTTATTGTTCAGTGGAGGAGAAAGACAGACAGACAGACAGTTTTTGTTGTTTTTTTTCCAGAACAAATCCACTTAATACAATAAAACATTAAACTACTCCTGGTAGTCCGGGCAATACTGGTAACTACTTGTTCCTTGAGTTTTCAAGTTCTAGAAAGGGTAATAAACTGAACCTCATTCCTTAGCAGCTAATTCAGCATCACAATATGAATTACCAGGCACCGGAGATACAAATCCTTTCCCTTAAATATCTTCTAATCGCAAAGTAGAAATTGTAGCATCACAGACCTTGTATGAAAGACTGCATGTGGCTGGGCTTGGTGGCTCATGCCTAAAATACCACCACATCGGGAGGCTGAGGTGGGTGGATCACCTGAGGTCAGGAGCTGGTGAAGAAGTGAAGACCCAAGGCTGAGAAAAACCCAAGACCTGATCAATATGGAGAAACCCATCTGTACTAAAAAATACAAAATTAGCTGAGCATGGTGGCGAATGTCTGTAATCCCAGCTATTCGGGAGGCTGAGGCAGGAGAGTCGCTTGAACCCAGGAGGCAGAGGTTGAGGTGAGCTGAGACTGTGCCATTACACTCTAGCCTGGGCAACAAGAGCAAAACTCCATCTCAAAAAAAAAAAAAGACTGCATACTTGTCTGTATAGTATGGTGTCCTGTGTCAAGATCAACAAGGCTGCATGGTTGAGAAATATTTTTCTTTTAAAGAAATGTTGCTTATCACGATATTTGTTTTGTTTAATGTTTGACCTAAGCTGTGATGATAACTCAGTTGGGTCACTCAGCTTTGAGAAAGCAAAGATCTCTTGCTGCTGTGTTTATCTTTTACCATTTGGGAAACTTTTCTAACAGGTTTCATCTGTCTGCAAAATGATACATTGAGAAGGCAGAGCTATACAGTGACTAAAAACAGCTTGAATTAGTTTTTGACAAGCGGAGGAGCCCTAATGGTAAATACATGAATAACGATTTTGTTTATTATAAAGAGGAATGTTTTGTTTGTTTAAGGAAGACAAGATGTCTTTCTTAAAACTGCCACTTCAGTAAGGGGATTTGATTGCCATTTGGTAGGAACAAGAAGTAACAGAGTTAATCCCGTTGTCACAGTTCTCTCTCACCAACATAATTAATATTGTAATAAATGAAAAACCCCTTTGTAGAATTTTTTTAAAAGGCATAGTTGATGTTAGAAGCCTAACATCAACATCAACCTTAGTTTTGACTAAGTAGTGACTTATACAACTCACAACAATGTGACTGAATTGACAATAATAACATAAATAGATACAGGCTAAATCTTGCAACCTTTGTTGAGGTACATAGAATCAGGAAAAACAGCATCCATATAATAAGGAAGCAGAATGATGCCTGGGGTTTGTGTTCTTGGAAGTCACAAAAGAAGTCACAGAAAGATTAGGAATATCTCAAGATTTCCTAAACTCCAGCTCAGTATATCACCAATATACACATACTTTGAATGATCACCAAGTGATTATTTGAGCAAATATTTGGCTCTAGATAGACATGGAATTTTTATTGTCACAATTCATTTAAATGGTGTTGATTTTGGGTGGTGAAAAAGCTGGGATCAGACCAGCCTGATAGTGCTTCGGGCAATGATGTCAGCAGTTGCGTGTTGAACAAATATATTAGAGATTCCTTTAATGCCAAGTTACGCAATCAGAAAGACAACAATCTCTTTCTATTTGCTTTTTACAAGGTTTGTGTAACTTCAGGGTAAAATCCGGAGCAAGTCCACTGGCAAAACTGGGGCAGGGAACTAGTGATTATTTTCTAACATGGCAGATAAATGAGACAAACGCTCCGACCGTAAGTCCCTGAGCCCGGCAGTGGAACAACCCCGAGTCCGGGGCCGCCACCCACAGACCATACTCCGGGTGTGCTTCTCAGCTGCTCAAGGCTGTTTCCTGGGCACGCTGCAGTCGGCCCTGGCCTGTCTCCGGAGTGCTGGGCAGCCATACCTGCAGGCCCCCTTACAGCACACAGCCAGCTGGCACAGGTAGGGCTGCCTCCCTCCCTGGCAAAGGGGCCCAGCTGGAGCTCGAGGAGATGCTGGTCCCCAGGAAGATGTCCACCAGCTCCCTGGAGAGCTGCCTTACAGCCCGCTGCCTCCTGCCCAGACTGGATGCCCGGACTCCAGGGACTGCGGCTGAGCCCAATTCTATGAGTGTCCGCCTAGCCCAATGCGGGAAGGGGCCGAGCCGGAGGATGAGAAGGTCTGGGATGCACCTCAGATGCAGTGCAAACACGTGTTGAAGACCCGCGGGCGGAAGATGAACCACCGCAAGTACCGGAAGGGGCGGAGAGGCCGCGCTTCCCGCAGCGGAAGTTCCGGGAAGGACTCGGGAAAGCAGATCACGTTCCAGAGAGACCCGAGACTCATCTGGCTGAAGGCAGGGCTGAAGGAAACCCCTGGAGGCTGGCAGACCTCCAAGGTCTACCCGAGGGGCAGATGGGTCTGGTGCCCCTCTTCCCGCCCCATTGCTGCTGGTGAGCCATGGTAATAAATGCTATGGTAATTTTAACTCAGCTGTTTAAAAAAAAAAAAAGAGACAAACGCTGAGAAAAACTTTCAGCCCATTTCTCCAACCACCAGGAAGTGTGTGAGGTAAACAGTTGTAGGGCGAAGGCTGTAAGAAGCGTCAT
Organism: Cacajao melanocephalus; assembly: GCA_963573385.1. Taxonomy (NCBI): domain Eukaryota; kingdom Metazoa; phylum Chordata; class Mammalia; order Primates; family Pitheciidae; genus Cacajao; species Cacajao melanocephalus. The sequence goes on from CAUYLG010043419.1 coordinate 12,010, forward strand.
TCTCTGCAAGGGACCAGTTCCCACTGACACCTGCCTTCCAGATTGCATCAATTCTCTATGAAGTGTGCCTTCAGCTGTATGCTATTTAGTGCTGTGTTAATTATAATTGGAAATAATAGCTGTCATCTATTGAGGGGTTCTTTTTTTTTTAATTTTTATTTTAGGTTTAGGGGTACAAGTGAAGGTTTGTTCCATAGGTAAACAGGTGTCACGGGGGTTTGTTGTCCAGATTATTTCATTGCCCAGGTATTAAGCCCAGTACCCATTAGTTATCTTTTCTGCTCCTCTCCCTCCTCCCACCTTTCACACTCAAGTAGACCCCAGTGTCTGCCATTTCTTTCTTTGTGTTCATAAGTTCTTATCATTTAGCTCCCACTTATAAGTGAGAACATGCGGTATTTAGTTTTCTGTTCCTGCATTAGTTTGCTAAGGATAATAGCCTCCAGCTCCATTGATGTTTCCACAAAATACACGAGCTTATTCTTTTAAATGGCTGCATAGTATTCCGTGGTGTATATGTACTACGTTTTCTTTATCCAGTCTATCACTGATGGGCATTTAGGTTGATTCCATCCATGTCTTTGCTATTGTGAATAGTGCTGTAGTGAACATTCATGTGCATGTGTCTGTATGGTAGAATGATTTATATTCCTCCGGGTATGTACCTAGTACATACCTGGGTTGAATGTCATTCCTGGGTTGAATAACAGTTCTGCTTTTAGCTCTTTGAGCGATTGCCATACTGCTTATATACCAGGTACTCATTTAGGGGCTTAACTATATTTGATTCTTCACCACTGTGGGATCATCTTTTAAAAAAACACCTTTTAAAATTTCAAATATGACTTATAAACAGATCCAGAAATGGATTAAGTAAGGGGGGGGTAAGAACAATAAACTTGAAAACAGGTACTCAGATAAATATTTGTACATGACTTTTCATAATAGCATTATTCACAAAAGCCAAAAGGTGTAAACAGTCCAATGTCCTTCAGTAAATGAATTGATAAACAAATTTTGGTGTATCTATACAATAGAATATTATTTAGCAGTAAAGAAACGTAGTACTGATACATGCTACAACATGGGAGAACTTGGAAAACATTATACTGAGTTTAAAAAATGCAATACCGAAGGTCTCATATTGCGTGTTTTTCTTTATTGCCAGTGGGTACATGGTTTTCTTTTGGGGCAATGAAAATATTTTAGAACACGAGAGAGAGTGTATTTGAATAACATTGCGAATGTACCAAATGCCACTGAATTGCATACTTTAAAATTAATTGTGTGTTATATAAATTTTACCTCAATAATACAAAGGAAGAATAAACCTAGAATAAAATAAAATCCTTCCTTCCTTCCTCCCTCCCTCCCTCCCTCTCTTCCTTCCTTCCTCCCTCCCTCCCTCTCTTCCTTCCTTCCTCCCTTCCTCCTTTCCTTCCTTCCCTTTCTCTCCTTTCTCTTCTTTCTCTCTCTCTCTCTCTCTCTCTCTTTTCTTTCTTTATTTCTTGACAGGGTCTCACTCTGTCTCCCAGGCTAGAGTGCAGTGGTGCAGTCTTGGCTCACTGCAACCTCAGCCTTCGGGGCTCAAGTGATCCTCCCACATCAGCCTCCCTAGTAGTGGGCACTACAGGCTAATTTTTGTTTGTTTGCTTTGTAGAGACAGAGTTTTATCATGTTGCTCTGGCTGGTCTGAAACTCCTGGACTCAAGTGTTCCTCCCTTTTTGACCTCCAAAACTTCCGGGATTACAGACATGAGCCACTGCACCTGGCCCAGAATTTTTTATAGTTTTTATTCACTGCTGTGCTTAAACAATGCCCTGCACAGGGCAGTGTGCAGTACATATGTGGTGAATGAATGTATGGATGAACATCAGTATTGAGTCCTACTTTTTTTCGACATCAGGCATCATGGGTACTATATTAGTCAGGGTTCTCCAGGGAAACAGAACATATAAAGAGATTCATTATAAGGTATTGGCTGATGTGACTATGGGGGCTGAGAAGACCTCAGATCTGCTGCCTGCAAGCTGGAGACCGAGGAAAGCCAGAGGTGTAGTTCAAAGGCCTGAGGACCAGGAGCACTGCAAGCAGATCCATGCCCCAGCCCAACCAGGAAGGCAGAGAGGGAATCCAGTCTTCCTCCACCCTTTCATTCTATTCAGGTCATCAATGGACTGGATGATGCCCACCCATCGCATTGGGGAGAATTATCTGCTTTACTCAGTCCACCAATTTAAATAGTAATCTCTTCAGGAAACATCCCCACAGATGCGTCCAGGAATAATGTCCAATCAGGTATCTGGGCATCCCATGGCCAAGCCAAATTGATGCATAAAATTAACCATCACAGATACCATAAAGGCGTAGAATTTTCTAAAGAAGAGGAGGTGCTTCTTAATCTTTTGCTGCTAACTGGAAATGGATGACGCTGTATAGATAGTTTTGGAGTGAAACTAAAGACAATCTGGTTGGCAAGATGAGACAGGTAAACAAAAAGTTAAATGAGACTGCAGGAGAATAACATGATCATATATTGCAAGAAAAAACCATCTGGGAATCATTAGATTTCATTTCTGATTCTGGCTCTTTTACTCAGGAGAGGGCCTCTGTGGGCCTCAATTTTCTCATTGGTAAATTTAGAAGGTGAGACCAGATGGTTTCTCTGACCCATTCTAAACTTTGCTTATTATGCACATGTGTTTGGCAAAGGACAAGAACTCTATGCATTTAAATAAATAGAAAATCCTCCTAGGCCAGGTCAGTTCTCTTCCTCCACCCTGATCATGTGACAGGTCAAAAGAAGAAGAAAACAGAAAATCTCTTCCAAACACGAAATTCTGTTGCTTAGTATAATTTTGTGAAATGTGGGTGAGAATGAATTCTAAGATATATCCCAAGCTTTTTGAGAAAACAATGCTTATTTAGAAAAGTGGTGAGTATGTGAAATTCGACTTATTGATGTAAACTTTTTTTTTTTTTTTTGAGATGGAGTCTTGCTCTGCCACCCAGGCTGGAGTGCAGTGGTTTGATCTTGGCTCACTGCAACGTATCCCTCCAGGATTCAAGTGATCCTCCTGCCTCAGGCTCCTGAGTAGCTGGGATTACAGGAATGTGTCAGCATACCGGGCTAATTTTTGTATTTTTAGTAGGGATGGGGTTTCACCATGTTGGCTAGGCTGGTCTCAAACTCGTGACCTCAAATGATCCGTCCACCTTGGCCTCCCAAAGTACTGGGATTACAGGTGTGAGCCACCGCACCCTGCTTGATGTAAACTTTTGGGGACACTTAATACTGTATTAAAAAAAAATTCTGAAGGATCATAAGTGCATCATTAAGCTTACACATCAGTGAAAGGTCTAATTTTAATGATTTCTCCAACTGCAGTTCTAAAGAAATATTTGTTTCTAAAGATGAGTAAGGCATTTGCAAACTCTACATAAACACAAACACAGAATTGAAGTCCAAGCAAGAACTCTGCTCTTTGTCTGGAGTTTGAAATGAAGCAACAGCAGCGTCATACTAACAAAGATCAAGGTTCAACTGGCTTCTTAAAGAAGCTGGTGGAATTTAAGACACTTGACATGTTTGCTGAAGTCTTTGAAAGGTGATGGTAGGATTTCGCAGGTCTGTTTATTTGCAGTGTTAGTGTAGGAGCAGAAAAGGGAGCTATAATAGAGAAAAACAAAACAATCTTGCAAAGAAAAAATCAACTGGGGCAGCACTATGAAGACATTTAAGGCAGAAAGGCAGAATAAAAATCTATTTAATGATTTTTCCCTCTGAGCACTATGACAAAGAAATAATCTTTCCAAAGTAAAATAATTTAAATTCAATTCAACAAACATTTATTGAGTGTACATTCTGGGACACATACTGTTTTTCAGTGAAAACAAAAATAGGGTTGGCTTTTTAAAAAAGTGTAAAAGTTATTGCATAAATGTGACCAGTATATGAATAATTTCTCCCTCTTAGTTTTTTCTCCTTTTGGGGAATATTTCTGCCTTATTCTCATAGAGAATATAATATTCCTTCCATTTTCTGTATTCTTTTGAAATGTGCATGATTATTTTTCTCCATACTTTTTCTTGTGTTGCTTAATATTTATAATTATTTATCTTCTTTATATATAAAAATATGATTTACAGATATATACACATTTGTAAATTATATATACATGTATATATATAAATATATATATATATATTTTTTTCTTTCCCCCTCTCTCCTTGGTACTAATATTTACTTCTTACTTTCTCCCACCCGCTACCTAAATGAACTGTGGCTGAGTATTGTATATCATTCTTCACTTGGATCAAATAAACAGAATTGAGAGTGAGAACTGGGTTATAATCTTTGTAATTATTGTTCTGTGTGCAAACTAGTTAAATTCTCTAGGCCTCATTTTTTCTCTATAAAATTTACAGGGAGTAAAATGTGAAAAAGTAACCTTCTAGATTCATTACTGGAACCCTTGGTTGAGTTTGTAATTCAGAGATGTCAGGAAGAATGATGACATATGGCACAGATGGCTGATCAGGGGTAGTCTATTAAGTTGACCCTATATTAGCATATATGGAATATTTATTTAGTTGTTGGGTGGACATGCAAGATATAGCTGCTGAGGCTGGGTGTGGTGGCTTGCGCCTGTAATTCCAGCACTCTAGGAAGCCGAGATGGGCAAATCACTCAAGGTCAGAAATGAGACCAGCCTGGCCAACCTGGCAAAACCCTCTCTCTACTAAAAATAAAAAAATTAGCCAGGTACAGTGGCACATGCCTATATTCCCAGCTACTCAAGAGGCTGAGGCAGTAGAATTGCTTGAACCCAAGAGGAGGAGGTTTCAGTGAGCTGAGATTGCACCATAGTACTCCAGCTTGGGCCACAGAACAACAGAGACTAATATGGTTTGGTTATGTGTCCCCACCCAAACCTCATCTTATAGCTCCCATAATTCCCACCATGTCATTGGAGGGACCTGTGGGAAATGATTGAATCATGGGGTTGGGTCTTTCCCTTGCTATTCTCATGATAGTGAATGGGTCTCACGTGATCTGATGGTTTAAAAATGGGAGTTTTTGCCAGGCACAGGTGGCTCACATCTGTGATCCCAGCACTTTGGGAGGCTGAGGCTGGTGGATCACCTGAGGTCAGGAGTTGAGACCAGCATGGTTAACGTGGTGAAACCTTGTTCTACTAAAAATACAAAAAATTAGCCAGGTGAGGTGGCACACGCCTGCAATCCCAGCTACTTGGGAGACTGAGGCAGGAGAATTGCTTGAACACTAGAGGTGGAGGTTACAGTGAGCTGAGATCACGCCATTGCACTCCAGCTTGGGCAACAAGAGCAAAACTCTGTATCAAAGAAAAACAAAAAAACTGTGAGTTTCTCTGCACAGGATCTCTTTTTTTGCCTGCTATCCATGTAAGATGTGACTTGCTCCTCCTTGCCTTCCACCATGATTGTGAGGGCTCCAGCCATGTGGGACTGTAAGTCCAATAAACCTCCTCCTTTTGTAAATTGCCCAGTCTCCAGTATGTCTTCATCAGCAGCTCGAAAAGGGACTGATACAGAGACTCTGCCTCAAAAAAAAAAATAAAAATAAAAAAATAAAAAAGACATAACTGCTAAATTGTAAAAGGGATCTTGAATTAATAATAAGTCCGAGATAGCCTAAGATAAAATATTTAACTGGGAGGTATTTTTATATCTTATCAAGTAGTAAGGCATTAAAGATGCCTGCCTGCTAGATTGACTATTCCCTAACAATCAACTGATGAACTGGATTAATCCAGAAGACTCCCGCACATCTATTGGGAGATTGTTAGAGAGGATGCCTGCTACTAGGGATTGAATTAAAAACCAAATTATACCTGTAAGGATAGGATTCGTATTCCATGTTTTATCATCAATATGATTTCTGAAACGGAACTGCTGCAAACATCATTGAAAGATCCTAAAATAGTAGAATGTCACCTGGATGACACCAAACACAAATCCAGACCGCTTAGAATATAAGAAACTGGAAGAAAAACAAAAACAAAAACCCTAAACAAAAACCCCCAAACATAACATCCTTAATTGAGGTCATTTTTGTTCTAATCATGCTCATTTGAGAAGCTTTTAAATGAAAAGACAGGAGACTTCCTACTAAACAGCTATTGTGGTTGAATTGAGAAGCTGAGTGGTGACAAGGAACACTCAATTGCTGTATGAGAGTAATACACAGATTGGGGTAAAACAACCAGAATTACGGTGGTTCCTTAGGAAAGGTGTCAGATTACCTCTGAGTAAAACCAGTTCCCAGGATAACTTTAAATCTGTTTATGTGGAAAACCTGGTTACTTAAGCAGTCTATACCTACCAGCACCAGCTCTTCTAGTAGATGAAGTGTCTTCAACACTGAAGAATTTTACTCATTATTTACCTAAATAAATCTTACCCAGATGGAGAGAAAATTAATTTACTTCACCTAGAATTTTACTACTCTGAGACTGAGGATGAGTGCCCCATCCAAAGATGCTTTTGGCTAAATGCTCATGTGTGTCCGTGTAAAAGGCACCGTAAATAGGCTTTTTCATATTTCTGTGTCAAAGTGAATCAACTCTGAAGGAAGAGCTATTTATTTATGTTTATACAAGTCAAGCTGTTTTTAATGAAATCTCTCCTGGGGATCATGAAACAGCTCTACCTGGCCCAAACAAATGATTATTGCTGACTTATCCTGGCCAATGTGGGCACATTTTTTTTCTCTGTTACCCAGGCTGGAGTACAGTGGCGCAATCTTGGCTCACTGCAACCTCCACCTCCTGGGTTTAAGTGATTTTCCTCCTCAGCCTCCTGAGTATCTGGACTACAGGCACATGCCACCATACTTGACTAATTTTTGTATTTTCAGTAGAGCCAGCATTTCACCATGTTGGCCAGGCTTGTCTTGAACTCCTGGCCTCAAGCAATCTGCCCACCTCGGCCTCCCAAAGTGCTGAAATTACAGGCGTGAGCCACTGCGCCTGTTCGTGGGTACTTCTTTCCTCTCCCCTTCGTCTTGTTGATTTGTCTGTAAACCATAGTTCTCCATTTGTGGTCTTGGTAGCATGAGTATCACCCGGGAACTTGTAAGAAATGCGTATGGTTAGGCTTGCCCCAGACCTATGGGTTGAGGAACGCTGGGGTGGGGCTCAAGGGTTTGTGTTTGATCTCATCCTGTCCATGACTAATGCATGCTCAAGTCTGAGAATCAATGCTCTAAATCAGGGGTCTGCAACCTATGGCTTATGGGCCAAGTCAGCTTCTTGACTGATGTGGTACAGTTGATGAGCAAGGAATGATTTTTATATTTTTAAACATTAAAAAAAGGTAGGCTGGGCGTGGTGGCTCATGCCTGTAATCCCAGCACTTTGGGAGGCCGAGGTGGGTGGATCACAAGGTCAGGAGTTCAAGACCAGCCTGGCCAACATAGTGAAACCCCGTCTCTACTAAAAATAAAAAAATTAGCTGGGTGTGTGGCACACGCCTGTAGTCCCAGCTACTCGGGAGGCTGAGGCAGGAGAATCACTTGAACCTGGAAGGCAGAGGTTGCAGTGAGCTGAGACCATGCTGTTACACTCCAGCCTGGGTAACAGGGTGAGACACTGTCTCAAAGTCTCAAAAAAAAAAAAAAAAGGTGAATGGTATTTCATGAGAATTAAATAAAATTTAGGTTTTAGTGTTTGTCCGTAAATACAGTTTTACGCCCGTTCACTTACAGCTTTTGTATTACAACAGCTTACAACAGCTAAGTGGGGTCATTGCAATGGAGACCATATGGCCCAAAGGCCTAAAATTCTTATTATCTGCCCCTTTATAGAAAGAGTTTGCTGACCCAGCTCTAAATCCTTTGTTCCTTTAGCCTCCTCCTCTGTCTCCACCCCCGCATTCCTATCTGAGTCCAGGACTCAGTCTGTGACATTCATTGTCACTGATAGTCTTCTTTCTGCTTGGATCTCAGGGTCAAAGAGACTGTTGACCTTCACTTTAGGATAATGTGCAGGGAAGCAAAGCAGCTCGATTTTCATATGCAAACCGGATTTACTGGTGTCTGTCCAGAGAGAACATTACTGCGTATAATTTGCATTCACATTTTTGTTTCAGGGTTTAGGACATATATTTTCTTAGCATTTGATTATGGATTTGTTTTTGGAGGAAAATGCTGTGGGGCAAAGACTGGCCTGCTACTGTTTGTTCTTTCTAGAATGCTTTGGCATGTATACGGTAGATTATTATAAATTGTTGAAATGAATATTTGTGGTTTAGGAACTCGTTAGTTGTCATTCTGGATGAGGTTATGTGTCTGTCAACTTCTGGATGAGGTTATGTGTCTGTCAACTTCGGGTTCTCACTTCCTGAAAAATATCCTGTCCTAATGTTTCATGAATTCAGGCTCATATGCACATTGCAGACTGAAGCAAGAAGTATGAATACAATTGTACTGCCTGTGGCAAGACAAGATGCTTCTGCCCTGCAACCATCAGCTTCTTTCTGGGACAGGATGCTTATTTGCTTAATGCTAGCATCATAACCACTGAAACTGTGATCTGTGTTAAAATTAATCTTTTAAATCACTTAATAATGTGCTGCAGGAGCATTCAATTGTACATGAACTACTTAAGTGAACTACTTTTAACATGAAGAGGAATATTTCATTTTGATTTTAATTTCACATTAATTTAATTATGTGAGTGTCTGAGAATGACACAATTTCACTTTACTTTTCCCTGGGGAGATGTCAATGAATTCTCAAGTTCCTTCCAAGGAGCCAGTCTTAGAATATTTGTGTGGTCTGTTTCATTGCTTTCCTGTTCTGTTCTAATAGGGCCAGCTGGGCTTCGACTCAGTGTAGTTGAGTGGGGGTGGAGGAGGGGGAACTGAGTGTATGTGAGTGAGTGTGTGTGTGTGTGCACGCATGTGGGTGTACAGACATGTGTCTTATAAGGAGGGAAGGACTGGCTTGAATTCTGGGTTCAGCAATAAAGGGTGTAGAAGAAACAGGACTCTGAAAATTTCAAATGCCAACAAATGCAAGTGAAGGTCTACATTTCAACAAAAATCATGGTTGAATATTAGTAAAAGTTTTATCTTAGACAACCCAGTTCTCTCTACAAAGAGCAGCTTTCTTAATGTGCATATTGAGAGGTAGGAAACTCTTTTACTTCCTTGTTGCCTGGGAAGAGAAGTCAGTATTGTTGACAGGAAGGCATGAGTAGTTTGGGAGGAGAAAAGACTGCAATGCTGTGAAGAAGGTCTTTGTTATGTTTATACCAATCACCTTTTTTTTCTTGCAACTTTTTAATGAAAAGTTTTAAGGATACAGAAAGTTGAAAGAATAGTCCAATAAATACCTGTATATCCACCCAACTAGATTTAACAAATTCTTAACATTTTCTTATTTTTACTTTACCACCCATCAGTGTATCCATCTGGCATCAATCCCTTGTCCATCTGGTCTGTCTCTCTATCTCTTCATCCATGCCATTTCGTCCATCCAAACTAGGGAGACTGAATAGTGCCCTGCTTGAGAACCAGAATGATGTCTTTTGCTCTTGATCTTCAGAGCAGAAGGATGTTTTTTTTAGGCCCACAGGAGGGGGATTCCATAAGGGAAATGAAAGATGAAGGTGACTTTTCTGTTATGATCTTTATAATAGATTCAATGGGAAGCTAAATGTCTGGCAACTGTGATTACTCATAAAGGAAGCCAAGGGCTTTCATTTGATTAAGTGACCATTACCATGAACCAACCTGGAAATTTGTCTGTGCTAGAAAGTAGAAGAGGAAAGCATGTAGATAATTTTATCTTACACTGTTGACTTTTATTACCAGGTAATATAGAAAATATTATCCTTTATCCTTTTTTTTTTTTTTTTTTGAGACAAGGTCTTGCTCTGTTGCTGGGCTGGAGTGTAGTGCTGTGATCTTGGCTCCCGGCAGCCTCTGGCTCCTGGGTTCAAGCAATTCTTGTGCCTCGGCCTCCTAAGTAGCTGGGATTACAGGCATGCACCACCATGCCCGGCTAATTTTAGTAGAGACGGGGTTTCACCATATTGGCCAGGCTGGTCTTCAACTCTTGACCTCAAGTGATCTGCTTGCCTTGGCCTCCCAAAGTGTTGCATTACAGGCATGAGTCACTGAGCCCAGCCAGAAAATATTATTTTTTATGTTTATTTTCTCAGTTTGGTTTACTAATACAATCCAAACCTCAGTGTTTTTATGTATTCAGGTGAGAAAATGGAATATTAAGACAGATTTCCAAGTATACTTCCCCCAGAGTGATTCCACAGTGACAATAGGAATAAATGAATGGAAAAGTTGCTTAAAAAGAAGATGTTGGAATTATCCCATTTATTTAATCTCTTAGATATTGCTTCCATGCACATGCTGAAAACACAGATCTCAGGATCCTGCAAAGAACATGGCCTCGTTTCTTCCCAGGTGGCTGAAGACAATTGTAAGCCACAACACTCTCAAGTTCAAATCACAGGATATGGATTTTGTGGATCTTTTAATTATTGAGTCTTCCTTACAAAATTTCTTAAATATGAATGGAGAGGAAGTCCCTGTTCCAAACAAATGTGATTTTGTTTACCACTTACAAACAATTAATGACATGTCCTTTGATTCTTTCCTCTACCTCTTTAAAAGTGCTATTGAGAAGCAAGGAAGCAGTACAGGACAGGTGAGACTGCACAGATAAAGAGGATGGAGCATGGCCAGGCACGGGGGTTCACACCTGTAATCCTAGTACTTTGCGAGGCCGAGGTGGGCAGATCGCTTGAGCCCAGCAGTTTGAGACAAGCCTGAGCAACATGGCAAAACCCCGTCTGTACAAAATAAATAAATAAATAGATAGATAGATAAATAAATTAGCTGGGCGTTGTGGTGGGTGCCTGTCGTCCTAACTACTCAGAAGGCTGAGGTGAGAGGGTCACCTGAGCCCAGGAGGTTGAAGCTATACTGAGCCCTGATGGTGCCACTGCACTTCAGCCTGGGTGACAAAGTGAGACCCTGTCCCCAAAATAAGCAAATAGATAAATAAATGAATAAGTAAAGACGACGGAGCAGCTCCTGGCCTTGGGCTGCTTCAAAGCCCTCCAGCACACGTCTAGCTTATCCTTGTCCAGTGGAGCATTAGCTTACTTTTGTGCACTTCAGTGGAACATGCCCTCTGTCTGGCCTGGTGTTGGAGAGTTTTTGGCATCAGGATTTATAAACTCCTCCGTCACCATCAACCATCTGTAAGTCTTCACTTTCGACTGCTTCCTCTTAGCTTTACTCTTGCTTCTATTCTCCCTGCTGCCGTCTTGGTCAGGGCCCTCAGTTTCAGCCTGCTCTGGGTTAGTATTCTGTTAAAATTCCAACAAGTTAGAACAGTTAGAGTAGCCTGTCTACTCTCCCTACTCTTGTCCATGCTGTCTGTGGCACTCTGTCAATCCTCCAAAAACAATATAGCTTAGATGGCCTTGTACTCAAAAACATAGAATGGCCCCTACGATGGGTACAGAGAAAAAGGCCTAACTCCCTGTATTTTTTTTTCTATGGCCCTCAATTCCCTATCCAACTTTATCTGTCTCTTACAACTCAAATAAGAACCCCTCTGCTTTGGTTATATTCATTTATTGTTTGTAACTCCCTGCGTGTATCACATTATAAACATCAAAGGCAACAGAAATCATTATTTTTGTAATGAAATCTCAGGGAAAAGGGTTAAAGATAAACACCAATGGATGTGGCAAACTCACTTAAAGTTTTAATAGCTGTTATATCTCCACATGAACCTGGCACAGTCCTTATTATAATGAACTTTTTGGTCACAATAGGTGGTAAGACAGAGTATGTGGCTAAATCCCTCCCACTGGAAGCAGATCATATTGTGTAGGAAGCTTGATCTTTATATGATTCCTTCCTTCAGTTTTTCTTTCTCTGTCCTCTTCTTTTGAACTCTGCTTGTTGACATTTATTTTAAAGAGGGTCTGCAGTTCCATGTTCCTGAATATTTGCCATCCTCAGAACAGCTGGGTTTATTTTGATTGATGTCCATTGCTCATCATGCAAACACAGTATCTCTTTGAACATGATTTTCAATTTGATGAATGTTCTGAGGGTTGATTATACATGGGTGGTCTTGTCTGTGGCATAATCCCCAGTCGATTCTGGAGGCTTCCCACATTCACGTGTTTATTACTCTAGAGTTCACTTTGCTCACTAATTCTAACCCTTACATTCTTTTATTTTTAAAATCCTTGTGATCAAATCAATACTTTTGAATTCAAATATTATCTATTTGTATGCTTGAAATTAATTTTACCTTTGGGGTCTAGTTTTTGCTGTCTATAAGATACTAATATGTTAGTTAATGTTACAATTTGTAAAGAAATTAATGCACATATATATTAAAGATGAACTCTCACTTTTTTTTTTTTTTTGAGGCAGAGTCTAATTCACTCTGTTGCCCAGGCTGGAGTGCAGTGGTGCAGTCTCGGCTCACTGAAACCTCTGGTTCCTGGGTTCAAGTGATTCTCCAGCCTCAGCCTCCTGAGTAGCTGGAATTACAGGCATCTGTTCCCACACCTGGCTATTGTATTTTTAGTAGAGAGGGGTTTCACCATGTTGGCCAGGTTGGTCTCAAACTCCTGATCTTAAGTGATCCACCCTCCTTGGCCTCAAAGTGCTGAGATTACAGGTATGAGCCACTGTGCCTGGCCATCCCTCACATTTTTAATGGGGGTACATGATAATATGATCTAAAAAACGTGGATACCATTAAATTGATTAGTTAATTAATTAGTTTTTTGAGACAGCTTCTCATTTCTGTTGCCCAGGCTGGAGTACAGTGATCACGGCTCACTGCAGTCTCGACTTCCTGGACTTGGGTGATGCTCCTGCCTCGGCCTTCCCTGTCACTGAGACTACAGGCATATGCAACCATACCCAGTTAATTTTTTCGTATTCTTTTGTAGAGATGTGGTTTCACCATGTTTCCCAGGCTGGTCATGAACTCCTGGGTTCAAGCAATGCGCCCATCTCAGCCTCCCAAAGTGCTGGGATTATAGGCATGACCGACTGCACCCAGCCATTTTAGAATGTTTCACCATTAGTTTGATATTTGTTATGTTTCACAACATGTGATTACCTTTTTTATTTTTTATTTTAGTTTTTTTTGTGATTATCTTTTTTAAACAGCTTTATTGAGATATAATTTGTATTTCATAAAATTCTTTCATTTTACTTATACAATGAAATTATTTTTAGTCAATCTGCAGAGTTATGCAACCTTCAGCACAATCGAATTTGAAAACATTGTTATTATCTCCCAGAGATCCTCTCTGTCCATCTGCAGTCACTCTCTGTTCCCACTCCCAGCCTCAGGCAACTGATGGTCTACTTTCTCTCTCTGTAGATTGATTTGCCTCTTTGAACTTTGCATAGAAATGGAATTATACAATATGGATTTGTGACTGCCCTCTTTCACTTGGTATATGTTTTTGAGGTTCTTCCATGTGCTAATGTGTGTAAATACTTCATTTGTGTACGCTTCTGAACAGTATTCCATTGTATGGATATACCACATTCTGTTCATCTGTTCACCAGTTGCTGGCCTTTGAATTATTTCCAAATGGCTATTATGAATGCATAACGTTACTATGCATATTCATGTGGACATATGTTTTTATTTCTCTTGGATAAATTCCTATGAGTGGATATAGGTGGGTGATATGGTAACTTCATCTTTAATTTTATTTTTTTTATTGGAGATGAAGTCTTCCTCTTGTCACCCAGGCTGGAATGCAGCGGCATGATCTCAGCTCACCGCAACCTCCACCTCTGGTTCAAGTGATTCTCTTGCCTCACCCTCCTGAGTGTCTAGGATTACAGGTGCCCACCACCACTCCTGGCTAATTTTTTTGTATTTTTAGTAGAGATGAGGTTTCATCATGTTAGCCAAGCTGATCTTGAACTCCTGACCTCAGGTGATCCACCCACCCGGCCTTCCAAAGTGTTGGGATTATAGGCTAGAGCCACCACACCTGGCCAGTTCATCTTTAATTTTTAAGAAGTGGAAAGCTGTTTTCCAAAGTGGCTTCACCATTTTACATCCTATCAACCATGTGTGAGGGTACCTGTTTCTCCCTATCCTGCTCATCAACATTTGTCCCTGTGTTTTTTATTATAGCCATTCTGGTGGATGTGGAGTGGTATTTCACTGTTGTTTTTATTGCTTTTCTCTAATGATACACGATATTGAACCTCTTTTCAGTGTATACCTTAATTGGTGAAATTTTCATTCAAATCTTTTGCTATTATCTTTTTTAAAATGCCTTTTCCAAAAAAAAAGGTAAACCCTCCATGGGGAAAGGAATGATGTTTTTATACTTCTTTGAACGACGTGTGCCTGCCTGGTACATGAAAGTGTTGTAATAATAATGGCCCCAATGCCTGAAAGGATGATGATGATTTCTAGATTAAATGTAAAAAAAAATTAATACCTTATCTCATAGGCTCACACACTCAAATGCCCACAGAGGCCATGCTGGTGAGATAAATGTGCAACTTGGCTCAACTTTAAAACAACAGAGAGTGATGGAGAGAGCATGCCCTACTTTAAAAAGCCATCTAAGTTCATTGAAAAATCATCACTGTGCAAGCCAAGAAGATGCATTCACCACTGGATTTGACCTGTGGAGATATCAGATTGATACCCTTTGTTAGACGTTGCCAGCCCCATCCTTTGAACTGAATTCAGTAGAAGTCAGGACACTAACCAGGGTGAGTTTCTCACTCTGGTGCCATGGGGATCTTCTAGGAGAGATTCTTCAGTCTTCTCATAGGTCTTCTCTAGCTTTGATAATTCCAAAGCTGTCTGAGTGCAATCCTCTTGATATTTGTGACACTGAAAACCCTTCAGAGACTCCTGTTGCTCTCAGGATCAACTCTGAATGTTCTAACATGGCCTCTAAGGGGAGCTGACCTGAGCCTTTCTGGTTGTGTTAATGCTCAGCTCACATTACCAACACTAGCTGTTTGCTCTCGCAGTTTCGGCTTCCCATAAGATCCCCCTTCAGCTGGTTACTCCCACTTAGCCTTTTGTGCTCTCATATGAGAGCACTGAAAACTCCCATAGGATCTCATATTACTCTTGCCAGAGCACATTTCACATTTTGTTGTAATTTCATCTTTTCTCATAGTTTCTTTGCTATTTGAGAAACTACAGGGATATTATTTATTGGTAAATTCTCAGCGAACAGAGCTTCTGGCTTCAAAGAGAAAGATCTATAAGGGACTCCATAGCATCATTTTGGGGAATGGCATTATGGTGAAGAGTCACTAAGCCTGACGAGCAGGGATGCGATAAAACCATCTACTGACCCACCGAGTTGATACATGCTTTTCACTCATATTCTCCTCTGAGTTTGAAGCTTGGGAAATATTTAACATTTTTTCTGGAATTAGGTTTACTAGAGTTGCTCAGTAAGATAATATCTGGAATCTGGAGATGAAGCTCCAAGCTGTGGAGCCATCCAGCATGTTGTCTGACAGGCCTTTTCACTCTGGTTTATGGCTGTGCCTGGTTATCCATTTACTTCCTCCAACAGAGTCCCAAGGGAGTATGAAATACTCACCTAACATACTACTTTTTTTTTTTTTTTAGACGGAGTCTCAATCTGTTGCCAGGTGCCAGGCTGAAGAAGTGCAGTGGTGCAGTCTCGGCTTTTATGATGTGCAAAGTGATAATTACCAAATCAGTTCATGGAACTTAATCTTTGCCTAAGGAAATGCAGGGCTGGGAGTGGTGAAGATCTGTATGTGCCAACAATTGACTTCATCTTCTTGTTTTAAAGGCTTAGGTCATCTGTAAACTGGTAGGGTCACGTAAATTCATCTTACTTTCATTTAGAAAAGAAGTCTATGCTTAGGGCTAAAGTTTTAATTTTTTAATATATATATGACGTATATATAAAAAATATAATTATATATGTAAAATTATATATATTTAATATATAGTTTATATATTTTTATTTTTATATATTTTTAATTTATAAATATATATATTTATAAATATATATATTTATATATAATTAAATATATAAATGTATTTATATATTCATTATAAATATAAATATATATATTTGTGTTTGTTTGCTTGTTTTGAGATGGAATCTCGCTATGTTGCCCAGGCTGGAGTGCAGTGTTGCAATCTTGGCTCACTGCAACCTCTACCTCCCAGGTTCAGATGATTCTCTTGCCTCAGCCTCCTGAGCAGCTGGAATTACAGGTATGTGCCACCATACCTTACTAATTTTTGTATTTTTGTAGAGATGGAATTTCATCATGTTGGCCAGGCTGGTCTTGAACTCCTGACCTCAAAGTAAACCACCTGCTTTAGCCATCCAAAGTGCTGGGATTACAGGCGTGAGCCATCATGCCTGACCTTTAATAATATTTTAACATTTTATTTATTTGGCATGGTTAAGGAGTGAGAGACTTCTTATTTTTTAAATCATTAAGTCATCTTGAGCCAATAAGCAATAAAATATACATTTATCTTTATTATATAAAGAAACATACTTCTTTGCCTTGTTAAGATTTTGTAAAAACCACAGTCTAATGCAATATTGATGACAGGTTTATCATAAAGAACCCCAAATTTTGCACTGATGTGCCCAGATACTCCCACTGAGGTGGGTAGGTCTAGTTGGTCCTTCACTAAATGGCCCCACTGGACTGCTGCCTTATTTATTTTTCTTTTTAAATTCCAAAGTCTGTATTTTAAGAATTCTCCCTCATTCTTGCTGTCAGGTTTTGATCTCTCACTTCTTTTTGCTGATATGAGATCTCTTTTAGTAATTAACGCCGCATCTCCACTCTTTCATCTATGGCTTCATCATACAATGGGGCTGGATAAATAGATCACTGAGCTTGTAAGAACTTAGTGAGGAGGCACAGAGGTACTGTCTGAGGGGTCAAGTAGAAGAAATTTAGTGAATGGAACGTGTTACATCTAACTTGGCCAGTTGTTACAATTCTGGACTTTTTTTTTTTTTTTTCTGTTGCAGGCAATTGAAAATATTAGGTAAACTCTGCTGAAGTAATGTGTTATTTTACCATATCTGAATGCTCAAGGAATACAATTCTAGAAAGAATCCCTACTTTCTATTTTTTTTCAGGCTGTGAAGATGATTATGATAAGAGAGAGAGAGAGAGAGAGGAGAGAGAGAGAATGCCCATAGGGCTTCATCATAACCCCAGGACCCAGTTTCATCTTTCAGAAATTTAATCTTTTAGTTTATCTAAAGGTTATCCAATTTTGGAAAATTAAATCATACTAACTGTATTAGTTTCCCATTGCTGCTGTGACAAATGATCACAAACATAGTGGCTTGAAATAAACCCCACACATTTATTATCTTACAGTTCTAGAGGTTAAAAGTCTAACGTCGGTCTCACTGAGCTAAAGTCAAGGTATCTGCAGGGCAGTCTCCTTCTGGAGGCTCAGGACCCCTTCCTCCATCTTCAAAGCCGGCACTTCAGCGTCTTCAGACCCAACTATCTGACCTCTGCTTCCATCATCACATCTTCTTCCCTGACTTTGAGGCTCCTGGCTCCCTCTTGTAAATGCCACAGCGATTACTTTGAGCCCAAGTTGATAATCCAGGATAATCTATGCATCTCAAGAGCCTTAATTTAATCACACCTGAAAAATCCTTTTTGCCCTGTAAGGTAACATATTCATAGATTCTGGGAGAAGGATATGGGCCTCTTAGTGTGTGTGTGTGTGTGTGTGTGGGGGGGGGCATTATTAAGCCTCTCACACTAACAATGTGCTGATTTAAAAACCAGAATGGCAATTTTTAAGTAATAATTTTAAGGTATCTGATAGGATAACTGGAATTACCTTTGTTACTTAGGACGGTCTTCTACCAGGGAAAGTGAGGAGACCAAATAAGAACTTGCTTGGTGAGCATAGAATTATACCAATAGATATGGACAAGAAACAGTAGTATTAGAGCTTGGCAAATTGTCTTTTGTACTCTACAAATGTTTCTATCCAGATAGGCAGTAATGGCTATTAGAACTGGTTTTCTGAATAATTCTTGAGTTGTTGTATCAATGATACAATGTATTAATGATTTGTTATATCCATTGATACATTGATACACAGATACACTGACTCTGGTTTTCCTCTCACTATATCCCATGAAACCATGGCCGACTGTTACAATGTTTCTTTGTGTACGCATAATGTAATGCCTCTGGTCAAAATTAAGTTTACACCTTGAAGGCAGTTGAAGCACCATAGTCAGAATCGATTTTCTAGGGTGAATAGTTAGCATTTAAAGTATCACAGTGAGGAATCAACTCTTCATTTACTTACTGCTTCATGTCTCTTGCAATTAAGAGATTTATTAATTAGCAACTGGAATGTAGGCAATAATTTTTCAGTGGTGAAAGGAGTGTGTTCCAAAGTCAGTGAATGGTTAGAAACATCGGATGGGTCCCAGTGTCTTTAGTATAGGACCCAGGAAGCCCAGGGGCTGAAACAGTCGGTGTAGCCTTTACAGTCTAGAGTCATGTTATTCCTGCATTGCTCTGTTTCATGGCAGGCGCTGACAACTTACCAGGACCTCATCCTGTCTGCAAAATATCCTTTAATCTGCCTAAGAGTGCAACTTTTATGCATGGTGCCAGTCAGAATGCCAGAGAGGGGACTTTTCTGAGCTGTGAGAGAAGTTCTTATGACTGTTCAGTGCCTGCTTGCTAGTAAATATTTCTACCCTTATCAAGCATTGGACTAAGACTTGCTTTCTTTGTAATCTACCACCTGGTATTGGCAGAAGGAACAGGTAGCTCCTGAAGGGTGGATGAGTAGGTCCTTGGCTCTCCAGCTTTAGCCACCAGCATCAGTATCATCTGGGGTTGCTGGTTAGCACACAGGTGACTGGGCCCCAATCCCTAAGTTTCTGAGTCTGTCAGTCTCAACCTCTGAGAGGCTGAGACTTTGCATTGCACAGGCCCAGGTGATGCTGCTGCTGCTGGTTGCGGAGCACTTTTTGAGAACTGCTGAGGTAGGTTTTGCTGTGGGTTAAAGCAACAAAGGGTTATTTCTGGCTCACATAACGTGTCCACCGTGGGTTCGCTGCAGGCTCTGCTCTGTATCATGGCTGATCTTGCTTTGCAATGCAGGCCAGTGGAACAACCACAATCCGGAGCATTTCTATTTGTAGTGCACATGTGCAGGAGTGCTGGCAGATATGACCTTGGTAATGTAAAAAGATTCCTTGCAATTCAACATGAGCTGGTCAGATAACTCAACCCAGCAAGTGAGTGCCAGGATGTACAGGGTGAACATGTGTCTCAGAGGATGCTAACTTGAATATTTATAAATAGTACTAATGATTACTACTGGTATCACCCAACTTTAACCAAAAGAACCCGATAACAGCTTAGCAGCCAAATTGACTTAAGAAAGGTCACAGTACTTGGACATGACACAGCGGATGTTACTGTGGCTTCGTCATGGTTATCGCTTGGTCTTCTCAAGCAGAGTCAGAAATTATACTAACCTCATTGGTGCCATACTTAAAAAACATCTCTAACTTGGTTCCTCTTAGATAAGTGGTTAATCTTTCTCTCCTTCCACCCATACCATCTTCACCGCCCCCTTCTCTGATTTTTAGATTTGGTTGCAGATGTGACCTTTTCTGACTTTCTTGTTAAATTCTGGAGATAGACTTGGCTTTGGAGACTCACTGCCCCAATGTGCTGGTTACAACCGTGATAAGAACCAAGTCTGAGAATTCTGATCATCAGCAACCCTTATTTTGTGAGGCCCTTCCTCCATCCTTCCCTCCCTCCCTCCCTCACTCCCTCCCTCCTTCCTTCCCTCCCTTTTTTCTTCTTTCCCAATGCAACTTTGCCATCAGTTTAACCATCCAGAAAATTGACAACATAATGAACAGTTTAACCATAAACACAAATATTTGCTCCAAAATTATATCTCAAGACCTCGAAGTCATCACTTCAATCAGTATTCTTGTTAAACTGTCCTATTACAGGTTCTTACTTTCAAGCAGGGCAGAGAGAATAGTCACATCTTCACCCAAGGACAGACTAGAGGGGAAACATCAGGGTGAATATAGACTGCTTGTTTTGCATTCTTCAGTTCAATCACGTCAGTTCATCAGGGAAATAAAACTGTCAGCACAACATCTCTGAATACAGAGGGTGATGGCCCATATATGATTCAAAGGATTGCCCAAGGCTAAAGCCACTGTGCAAGCTTTAATTAACTAGGACAGTCGGGGGTAGGTGCTGTGGGAGGGAACACTATCTCTATTAATGTTAATTTTTTATGTGAATATAGAGGAACTCCTAGATGTATTATTTCATAATTAATTTTCTTATAAGTTATGAATGTCCTAGATATTCCCTAAAGAAAGGTTAGAGAGATCAACTCATTTAATGCAGCTAGTTTTTAGAGGCTTTTCTGGCAGCCATATATTATGGCTACCATTTTGCTTCACTTTTTTTGTGTGTTTTTTCCAGAGCCTAAAATAGTTATGTCTTTAAGATAGAAATGGTTAATGATTTTTGGAATACTCCAAGCTCCTTGTGTGCATTTTAGGCAGTAGGTCAAAGTGAGATGAGCAAAAATGGTGGCTTTGGAGTTCCTGACGTAGTCAGGCATTGCAGGAAATACACAGGTGTTTTTCAACCAAATAAATGTTTGCTTTTTTTTTTTTTAAGTTGAGGTTATCCTGGCAATTGGTTTATTGAGTCAGAATAGTTTGCCTTATGCAAAATGTTTCATATATTTTAATATTTTATTATCTTAAAAGTTGAGGTTAACCTTTGTTAACATCGATATTTTTATTGTTCTTTAACCACAAACTTAAATGGGAACAGGTAGGGCTCAGCTATTTGTATTTGCTCCAAGGTTTAGAAACAAGGCTGATAAGACAGTGGTTGAAGTGGTTCACATCAGTTAAACCAGATTTTCAGGTAGGACAGAACTGCCAGGATTCATCAAAAGCCTGAACTCAACCCTGGAGTTGAGTGGGCTAAAGGGGAGGGCTCAGTGGGATAGAGAAGAAAATTTGTCTTAGAGAACATGCTTCCTTTCGAACACTGGTAGGTTTCTCAAACCACAGCATGCCTGAGATATTTGTTGTGTGGGGGGTCGAAAACTCATCAAAACAATTAGCTGTACCAACCTGTAGCTGTTAGGCAGATGGTGCTGGGGCGAATTGTTTGGCTGAGTTCAAATGCTACACAACTGACTAGGTGCAGGACCAGACCATGGTGGG
Organism: Cacajao melanocephalus; assembly: GCA_963573385.1. Classification (NCBI taxonomy): domain Eukaryota; kingdom Metazoa; phylum Chordata; class Mammalia; order Primates; family Pitheciidae; genus Cacajao; species Cacajao melanocephalus. The sequence goes on from CAUYLG010043419.1 coordinate 33,352, forward strand.
CATATTCCACCTCTCTGTGCCTATCCCTCGTTTGCAGGATGAAGATAATGAGAATATCTGGTCTCATAGAATGTGGAGATTAAATATTATAATACAAAAATAGTAGCTTGAACAATAACTATCTGACAGATAGGTAAACACTTAGTGATATGGTTTGGCTCTGTGTCCCCACTCAAATCTCATCCTGAATTGTACTTTCATAATTCCCGTATGTTATGGGAGGGACATGGTGGGAGAGAATTTGAATCATATGAGTGGTTTCCTCATACGGTTCTTGTGGTAGTGAATAAGTTTCACAAGATGTGATAGTTTTATCTGGGGTTTCCGCTTTTGTATCTTTCTCATTTTTTCTTGCCACCACTGTGTAAGAAGTGCCTTTTGCCTCCCACTGTGATTCTGAGGCCTGCCCAGCCATGTGGAAATGTGAGTCCAATTACACCTCTTTTTCTTCCCAGTTTCGGGTATTTCTTTATCAGTAGCATGAAAACAGAGTAATACACTCAGTAAATGTTAACTGTTATTGTTATTCCTTTTTTTCCCCCATCCTTTCATAAATTTACAATAATCAAGCAACAAGTGTACGTTGTCCTCCTCCCAGTTATAAGATGTTTCTGGGCTCACACAAAAATATAAGACAGTCTTTCTACTACAGATGGGTTCCACACAATTGGTAAGATAAATCTTAAAAAAGTGATGATTTAGAAAATATAAGATAAATTCTTATCAGTTTCCAAATAAATATTGCAGAGCATGTAGATCAAAGAAATTCCAAAGGGGGAGAAGTGACTCTGGAATGATGTGGTCTGGAAGTCTTTACAGAGGAGGAGCAATTGGGATAAGTACAAAAAGTGTAGGTGGGCTGAGTGCGGTGGCTCACGCCTGTAATCCCAGCACTTTGGGAGGCTGAGGTGGGTGGATCACCTGAGGTCAGGAGTTTGAGACCAGCCTGCCAACACGGTGAAACCTCATCTCTACTAAAAATACAAAAATTAGCCAGGCATGGTGGTGCATGCCTGTAATCCTAGCTACTTGGGAAGCTGAGGCAGGAGAATCACTTGAACGCAGGAGGTGGAGGTTGCAGTGAGCTGAGATTGTGCCATTGCACTTCAACCTGGGCAACAGAGCAAAACTCTGTCTCCCCCCATCCCCCACAAAAACTGTAGGTGAAGGTAAAAATCATGGGGGAGAGAAGGCGAGGATTAGAATGCCAGCCAGGGAAAGTGATGAAACTGAGAGTGGGAGCCAAGGAAGTGCAGGGTGTGTTTGAGGAACAGGAAATCACTTTTGGTGGGAAAGTACTTCACTGGAGAGTGTTTAGTGAGGAAAAGAGTGTTTAGAGTTATTTTAGGGGGAAACCTGTTGACATATGGACATTTTTGTTAGAGCTATCTTACAAGTGAAGTTGAGAAAACATGACTGCTAACATTTTAGTTGTGGGTGAGAAAGAAAAATAGCTCAGAGCATTCTGAGGAAGGTGAGATATGCAAAATTTATCAGGTCCAGAGAGATGCGAGCATGAGACTTCAGACATTTGCCCCCATCCCTGCACCCACGTTTAGGGCAATTGTTTCAAGGTACTTTGTTCTTTCTTTTATTCCGGGTGGTTTCCAAACTAGCTGATAAATTACCTAAAATGTCACTGCAAGTTGCACCATGTGACTGCCATGTACTGTCTTCATGTTCCTGGAATTTGTGATACAAAGAAAAATGTATAGGCAATCACTAATCAATGTTATTTTTGTAAGCCAATGAAAAACCCTGTCAAGGAAGTTTGTAATAGCCACTTCTTGTCCCTTTTCTGCCTTTAAAAACCTGCTTGCAACAAAGGCTCATATTTAAAGTTACTTGGGTCTGAGTCTTCCAAGCAGCTATTCTCATCTTGGCTCAAGTAAAACTTTTTTTTTTTTTTTTGAGATGGATTCTCACTCTGTGGCTCACGCTGGAGTGCAATGGCACGTGATCTCGGCTCACTGCAACCTCTGCCTTCTAGGCTCAAGTGATTCTCTTGCCTCAGCCTCTGGATTAACTGGGATTGCAGGTGTGAGCCACCAGCCTGGCTAAGTTTTGCATTTTTAATAGAGACAGGGTTTCACCGTGTTGGCCAGGCTGGTCTCAAACTCCTGGCCTCAAGTGGTCTGCCTGCCTCAGCCTCCCAAAGTGTTGGGATTATAGGGATGAGCCACTACTCCTGGCCAAGAAAACTCCTTAAAATTATATTTTGTGCCCCAGCTTCTTCCCTTAGGTTGACAGGTGTATACATTTGATTCTTCTCTATGCATTACATGGTCTTTGTAATGGTTCATTTTATGTGTTAACTTGACTGGGTTAAAGGATGCCCAAGTAGCTGCTAAAACATTATTTCTGGGTATGTCTGTGAGGGTGTTTTTGGAAGACATTAGCCTTTGAGTTGGCTGACTGAGTAAGGAAGACTGTGCCCACCAGTGTGAGTGGGTATGGTCCAATCCCATGAAGGCCCAGATAGAAACAAAAAGGTAGAGAAAAGGTTGTTTGAAAAAAAAAAAAAAGAAAACTCAAATTTTAGACAATGTTAATTTAATAGTTTATTTGAGTAAAGGATAATCCATGAATCAGAAGAGGTACAGAATGCTGTGCTTCAGCAGTGTGGGCAGAGAGGTTTACTAGATGGATACAGGAGTAAGACAAAGAAAATATATTTGATCGGTTAGAATGGAAAGCCCTTAGTTAGACGGCAGCCGCAGTTATGATTGGTAAAGTCTCTATTTTTATTTTGCTGTTTCTGTTGGGCTTAGGTAGACTAGAACTGCCCCGAATTCACTGTTCTTGAGCTGGGACATCTGCCTTCTCCTGCCCTTAGACATTGGTGCTCTTGATTCCTGCACTTTCAGACTTGTAGCAGGATTTCTACTCTTGGCCCACCCCCTGATTCTCAGATCTTCAGACTTGGGCTGAGGTTTAAACCATTGGCTTCTCTGGTTCTCAGGCTCTTGAGTTTAGCTGGAATGACACCACCAGCTTGCCTGGGCCTCCTGCTCGTAGAGGGCAGATCACAGGCCTTCTGAGCCTCCATAATCATGTGAGCCAATCCCTCATGCTCAATCTCTTTCTATATTTCTGTACATACCCTATTAGCTCTGTTTCTCTGAAGATCTCTGTCTGATACAGTCATAATATGTTCTTTTTTTTTTTTTTTTTTTGAGGTGGAGTTTTGCTCTTGTTACCCAGGCTGGAGTGCAATGGCACGATCTCAGCTCACCACAACCTCTGCCTCCTGGGTTCAAGCAATTCTCCTGCCTCAGCCTCCTGAGTAACTGAGACTACAGGTGCGCGCCACCATGCCCAGCTAATTTTTGTATTTGTAGTAGAGATGGGGTTTCACCATGTTGACTGGGACGATCTCAATCTCTTGACCTCATGATCTACCTGCCTCGGCCTCCCAAAGTGCCCGAATTATAGGTGTGAGCCACCATGCCCAGCCCATAATATGTTCTTTAACACTGTTAGTTCGTTTCCATGCTGCTGATAAGGATATACTGGAGATTGAGTAATTTATAAAGGAAAAGAGGTTTAATGGACTCACAGTTCAATGTGGCTGGCAAGGCCTCACAATCATGGTGGAAGGTGAAAGACACATCTTACATGGCAGCAGGCAAGAGAGAATGAGAACCAAGTGAAAGGGGAAACCCTTTATAAAACTATCTGATCTCGTAAGACTTATTCACTACCACAGGAGCAGTATGGGAGAAACTGTGCCCTTGATTCACTTATCTCCCGCTAGGTCCCTCCCACAACATGTGGCAATTATGGGAGTTACAATTCAAGATGAGATTTGGGTGGGGACACAGCCAAACCATATCAAATACTAATGTAATCAGAATAGTAGAAGGCCATGGGCATATGCCAGATTCTTCACAGTGAATCCCTGTACACCTTCTCTCCCAGCTTTTTAAATAGCACTTCAAGCCAAATAGCTATCATGTGGCATTTACCTGATATCAACTGTATATAGACTGCTTTTATAGACTGCTCATTCTTTGCACTGACCATTTTATGCCTATGAGACATATTCTTTGACCTGGCAGAAGAAAATATTCAGCCTTGGATTGATAGATAAGTACTTGTATTATATTAAATGTAATTATCTATTAAATCATATCTACTATTGTCACAGCTTATCATTTTTTGAGAGGTGATGATACTAACATATTATGGAACAACTAGAATAATTTACATATTCTTTACTCTGGTCACATTTGTCATTGAAGCCATAAAAATACTTAAAAATAATTTTTACCCTTTAGTATGAAATTATCTTATGTAGATTAACTGTATGGATAAAAGCGTCTAAAGCAGCATTTGTAGCCCGAGTGTCAGAGTTGATGTTTTGCAAGATTAAAATATTTTCTTTGTAAAATACTCAACTAAGCTCAGGTCCAAGAAATATATTCTTGATGACAAGTTGTTGTTGCTTTTCCTCTTCTTCCTCTTCTTCCTCTTCCTCCTCTCCTCCTCCTCCTCCTTCCTGCCCGCCTCCTCCTTCTTCTTCTTCTTTCTGTTTTGAGATGGAGTTTTGCTCTTATCACCCAGGCTGGAGTGCAATGGTGTGATCTTGGCTCACTGCAACCTCCACTTCCTGGATTCAAGCAATTCTCCTGCCACCCGAGTAGCTGGGACTACAGGTGTTTGCCACCACACCCAGCTAATTTTTTGTATCCACCCTCCTCGGCCTCCCAGAATGCTGGGATTACAGGTGCAAGCCACTGTGTCCAGCCAAGTGCTTCTTCTTTTAAGATTATTTTTTGGTGATCACAATCAAGAGAATGAAAAAGGAAAGAAGGGAAAAAGGAAAGGAAGGAAGAGAACAATCCAGGGAGAACAAATTTAGGTTGCTTGAATGTTCTGGATGCATATATATTTTTTTAAATTTTATTTCAACATTATATGATAAAACATTTAAAACATTTTGTGAATTTGAAAGAATTTTAGGTCAACACCCATATACCTACCACCTAGATTGTACCACTAACACTTTACTGTACTTGCTTTATCACCTATCCATTCATTTCTCTACCTTGGAGGTATACATATTTTAATTCTGACTATGCAATGAATGACTGAATCAATTTTATACAATCAGAGTTCCAGTTGGCTAGGTCTGTGCTATCTGTTTTCCTGTTTCTGTAGTATCTACCATCACTTCCAAGTGAGACAAGCGGGACAGATTAGAAGAATCAATTCAGTTTATCAGAAAACGCTTCTTGGGCATTTAATGATGTGCCTAACACGCTTCTGTGGAGCTGGGCTGGCTTAGAAGCTTAGCAGCCATCTGGGGAGCTTCTTAACTTGATATTCTCATGGGCTTTACTCCCCCAAATTCTGAGTCAATAAATCTGACATGGGGACTTGAAATCTGTATTCTTTTAAAGGATATTTTAAAAAGGCATCAAACATGATTTTGAGCCCCCTGCCCCCCACCACACACACACAAAAACTGATAAGAACAAGTGTCACAGTGAAAGGATAAGAGCAAAATCTTTGGTGAGACTAGTGACTACCCTCACTAAGTCAGGGCAGCTGCAGAACTTGAAAACTAATCTCTAATGATAGCAAGCAAATCAGTGGTTGTCAAGTGGTGTGCTAAGAAGTCTTTCCTCTCAGCCAGGCCCACTTCTGGGAGCTAGAGATACAGAAATTGATAAAACCTACGTTGCAAGTTAACAATAGGATTTAACAGGTGGTTGGATTTGGAAACCATTGACCTTGACACTATCAAAGAATTGTATGTTACCGTCTTTTTTTTTTGGACAGGGTATTGCTCTCTGTTGCCTAGGCTGGAGTGCAATGCAATGGCATGATATCTGCTCACTGTAGCCACAACCTCCTGGGCTCAGGTGATCCTCTTGCTTCAGCCTCCTGAGTACTAGGACTACGGGAGTACCACCTGTAATTTTTATTTATTTTTAGTAGAGACAGGGTCCTGCTAAGTTGCCCAGGCTGGTCTCAAACTTCCTGGGCTCAAGTGATCTGCCTGCTTCAGCCTCCAAAAGTGTTGGGATTACAGGCATGAGCCACTGCATTTTTACAGTCTTGTGAGAAGGCAAGACATTTTGGAGGAAAAGTCAATAATCCAATATCTAACCAAGTACCCGATTCTGTGTTTTACACTAAGTGCGTGTATTAGTCTGTTTTCACACTCGTGATAAAGACTTACCTGTGACTGGGCAATTTACAAAAGAAAGAGGTTTGGTGGACTTACAGTTCCATGTGGCTGGGGAAGCCTCACAATAGTGGCAGAAGGCAAGGAAGAGCCCGTCACTTCTTACATGGATGGCGGCAGGCAAAGAGAGAGCTTGTGCAGGGAGACTCCCGTTTTTAAAACCATCAGATCTCATGAGACTCATTCACTATCATGAGAGCAATACAGGAAAGACCTGCTCCCATAATTCAATCACCTCCCACTGGGTTCCTCCCATGACACATGGGAATTGTGGGAGTCACAATTCAAAATGAGATTTGGGTGGGGACACAGCCAGACCATGTTAGTGTTTGAGGTTTCCAGTGGATAGAATGACTCATGTAGGCTAAAAAGCTGGTCAAAGTTTCATGGAGGACAAAATGGGTAAACCGAGTCAAAGAGAATCAGTAGTATTTGAAGAAGTCATGAAAGAAGAAACAGTCCAAGAAAACACAAAAAGGAGAGTGCCAATGAACTGATGGCAGGAAAATTTCTATGCTCAGGAGATGGTGGCGTTGTAGGCTTTGGAGGGTAGACAGTGCTAGACAGTAGCAAATGTAAATTTCTGAACAAATTTTAAAGAATAGCCTCAAGTCTCCAGCTCCTGCATAGCAGCGAATGACACACTGACTATATTTTGTAACTCTCTCCTGTGGCTTCTGGTAGACACAGAGTTACATGTACTCAATAGGAGGTCTGTGGAGTCCAGCACACGCCATTTTCATCCCAGGAAGAGGCATTCTCCTAAGATTCCAGTTGCTCACTCACTTTTGTGTATTAGGTACTTGCAGTTTGAACTACTGAGATCACAGAGGGCTACTTCTCACTTTGCCATTGAGTTCCTGGTACCGAAAACCTTGTTTAGCTCATAGAAAAAATGACACCGAGATTTCTTTCCATCTGCACTCATTTCCAAGATCTCTGGCTCCCATCAAACTCAAATTCGTTTGCTGCTGTTGTTGTTATTTTGTTTGTGTTTCACTTTCTGGCCCCCAGCATTAAGCTGACTACTGAATGGAATATCTAGATGCTGCACTGCCATCTTGGACCCCTCTAGATCTTTGACTTATTTATAGGACCGTATCACTGTATTAGTTATTCATTACCCTTCTGATTTCAGTTTCCAGGTGTTGGGAATCTGGGTGTGGGTTGCCTGGGTGTTTCTGGCTCACTATGTCTCATGAAGTTGCAGTTGAGATGTCGGCTGGGGCTGCAGCCATTTCAAGACTTGACTGGGGCTGAAGGATTCAGATCCAAGTTCACTCATGTGGTTGTCAGCAGGCCCCAGTTCCTCACTAGCTGCTGTCAGAGGGGATTGGAGTTCCTTCCATGATAGACTTCTCCACAGGGCAGCTCACAAGGTGGCAGCTGCTTTCCCCAGAGCCAGTGGTGTCCCAGAAAGAAGGCTGAAGAGCTGGAGAGAGCCAAGCTGGGAGTTTCAGTGTTCTGTAACCGAATATCAGAAGTGGTAGTACACACTGCTGTCATTTGCTGTTTGTTATGAAAACCAAGGGATCAAAGTCCATTCCTGGTACAGAGTAGAAAGGGACCATAAAAGGGACTCTGAAAGCATCAGGAGGCTGAGTTCCTTGGGGGCTGCCTTGAGGGCTGGTCAGCACAGGAGCCCTTACCCCAGTTAGGGTGTCTAAAACTGTCCCAGCTCCGTATCCATCTAAAAGCTTCCTTCATCTGCCTTGTTTGAACAAGAAATGGGAGAGACACTGAGTACTTTATCAGGAAAGCATCAGTGCATTGCCGGAGTGCCTTTTGTGTACTAAATGCAACAGTGGGTTCCATAGAGTTCACTGAAACAATAGGAGAACTTTTCCCCTCAGGACCTTTAGGATATGTTGAGAAAACAGTACAGACACCAGGGTATGGAGAACACCGTTTCTCATGGAACTATACAAATTCAACTCAACTATAGTTTAGGCAGAGAGAGACATTTCCTGGAAGCCTTGTGTGGCTCAGGGAAGGGCAGGGGTGTGGGCACAGCTGGACACAAGGCACAAATCCCGCCAGGACTCTCCCTGTCCATCTTCATTCCTGTGGCTTTCTCTGTATTAATTGGCCTCATGCACTTCAGCTGGCTTCTTTCACATGGCAGCCAACAAGGCTTCTGGCAACTCTTGGTCTACATCTTACAGCTGTGCGGTATAAAGGTCATGATTGTGTGTAGTTCCAAATTTTAAAGTTTAAGGGGAAGGCTCAGATTGGTCCAGCCTGATTCCTGGACCCATCAGTGTGTCCCTATTGTGTTATCCAACCTCATTAGGTGTCAACCCTGTGACAGACACTATGGAGGTGCTGGAATTATAAAACCCAAAATAAAACACAGTTTCTTGCTAAAGAGATGGCAGTGATCTGGAGACGGGGCAGGAGGCTTAAGAAACTCATCTGTAGGCCTAAAACAATTCTAACTGGAAGATCCTGCTTGAGTAACTGTGCCGCATAACAGGGAAGGCAGTCAGAGGGTGGGTGCGCCTGCAGGTTGTGTGAGGCTATGTATCGTTTCCATTCCCTTTCTTTCTTTCTTTTTTTTTTCTTTTTGAGATGGAGTCGCACTTTGTCACCCAGGTTGGAGTACAGTGGCATGATCTCAGTACACTGCAACCTCCGCCTCCCAGGTTCAAGGGATTCTCCTGCCTCAGCCTCCCGAGTAGCTGGGATTACAGGTGCATGCCACCACACCTGGCTAATTTTCATATTTTTGGTAGAGATAGTGTTTCACCATGTTGGCCAGGCTAGTCTTGAACTCCTGCCCTCAGGTTATCCACCAACCTTGGCCTCCTAAAGTGCTGAGATTAAAAACATGAGCCACGGCACCCAGCCTCCATTCCCATTTCGAACTTCAGTTCTTTTCCACCAGTCTTGATTTAGCTGGGTCTACAGGTTCTCTCTATGCTGCTTCATTAGGATGCCAATTCTTTGCATAAGAAACCCTTCCTAGGCTGTGTTCTGAGTAGCGTGGAGCTTGCTGAAATGCATAGGATTTCTAACAAGTCATAATAGTTTCTGACAGGAGCGTTCTTTCGGAGGAAAATGTGAGAAAGGAAGTAGGATACAAATGTCTTTGTTTTCACCAAAGTACAGTCAAGATGAATAATTAAGAAACTGATGCTCAACTCAGCTTCATTACCTGAGCTATTAGTCAGAACAAGGTATGTGAGGGTGTGGGTGTGTTGGTGCTTCCAGAAGGTAGGTGGAAGCTCTCAAGTCCTTGAGTCCATGTGTCTGTTAATAGTTCCATCCAAATGGACGATGAGGGCAGAATTCCTATTTTCCAAAATGACACATTAGTGTGTAGTGTGTAGCTAGCTACTCAAATGGTGTAATTGCAGGAAATAGACAGGTTTCTAACTCTAAAAGAATGCTTTCAAATCCATGCTCAATATCAAAATGCCTCAGTCAGAGACAAAATATTTTATTTTATGGTTAAAAAGAGACAGAAATATTTCTGAAAGATTTAAGACACTGAGGTACATGTTTATTAAAATGTTAACAAATCACATCAAGTGCTTTCTTGGATTTTTTTAAATTGAGTGAGTCATGTGCACGGTCGTGTGTGTGCGCGTGCGTGTGTGTGCGTGTGTGCGTGCGCGTGTGCGTTCGTGCATGTGCGTGCGTGTGTGTGTGTGTGTGAATATGATTAGGGACATGGACATCCAATTCCTAATACTCAGTTTTACCCAGAGCTGGTTATGATATTAAATTCTCATTCTGCTTCATACTACATATAATTAATATGTTTGAATGGGAATTCCATCTGCAAAATAGCAATGGAGAGCCCGACATTGGACTCTTGTAGAATATTTATGCCTTTGACTGTTTAGCTTAATAATGTGTCTGGATATTTGCATTCTATAAGGTTAGTTCTCTCAAAGCTTAATTCTATTAAATAGGAACATACAAGTTAACTTTTCCCCCTCTCAAATATCTAGTTCAAGAACAGAGAGAAGTTCAACATTCCTTTCCCAATGTGATATCTTTCACTAGAGCCTTATCGCCTTCAAATGACAAGGTTTGGATAGAATTCAAATCAGATAAGGCGTGTTATTTATTTTAAGGCCCTTTAAGAACTCAGCCAATTAGAGCCCATTGAATGAGATGCACATCACTGAGGTTTCCTAGAAAGGGCTTGGTCATGGGGTTTTGAAGCCCTGTTACAAAGCATGGAAGGTTGCCTGTTTTTAAAAGGACATTTATTTTTGGAAACCTGTGATCCTCTTGTTAGCTTCAGACTCCCTTGCTTGTAGGTGTTTCAAAGAAATCTCAGCCTTTGCCAGGCTATTTCTATAAAGTCACCTTTTTTTTTTTTCTCCCCCAGAGGTTGCCTGGGAGAAGGAATTAAGTAAAAATAGGTTTAATAAAACTGTTCCATGCTTAATTCAACTGACTTCATATCAATAGTTTATCAAATTTCTATTAATAAATTGCTTCATTAATTCATTTATTTGGCAGATGTTTACTGAGGGCCTAAGATGAGCTAAGTATCACAGTTAATGCAGTAGATTTTGTCTCTTCTTTTACGGCGATATCCAAATACACAAACATGTGAACATGAATACACAAAAGGTCAGCAGATACAGGTAAGAGCCTGGCTGAGTCAGTGCCTGAACTGAGAGGGCTAGAGATACTCTCTTTTAGGGGAAGCCATTGATATAAGGTCTGCATGGCCAGAAGGAATTAGACCTTTGATGACACAGGGCAAAGCATTCAGAGCAGAGAGAAGACTCGGTCCAAAGGTTCCGACTATACTCAATATGTTGGAAGAATATACTCAAAATGTTGGGACTATACTCAATATGTTGGAAGAATACAAAGAAGGTCTGTGTGACACAGTTTGGAGAAGTGGGCAGGGCCTAGACCGTGGATGAGGTTGTAGGTTGGGGGAAGGAGTTTAGATATGAGTGCAATGAAAAGCCACTGGAGAGTTTTCAGCAGAGAAATGGTAGGCTCTCATTTAAATTTTCTTTGTGGAAAATTGATTATAGAAAATAAGAGTGGGCTGTGTGTGGTGGCTCATGTCTGTAATCCCAGCACTTTGAGAGGCCGAGGTGGGCAGATCACCTGAGATCAGGAGTTTGAGACCACACTGGCCAACGTGGTGAATCCCCATCTCTACTAAAATACAAAAATTAGCTGGGTGTGGTGGTGGGCACCTGTAATCCCCAGCCACTCAGAAGGCTGAGACAGGAGAATTGCTTGAGCCTGGGAGATGGAGGTTGCAGTGAGTCGAGATCGCGTCACTACACTCTAGCCTGGGTGACAGAGTGAGACTCTGTCTCTGAACAAAAACAAAAACAAAAAAAGAAAATAAGAGTAGAGATAGGGAGATCAATTAAGAAGGAATTATATTAAATAGGCTAGGGCTAGGATATCCATAGTACAGAGAGTGTGTGGAAAAAAATCTCATTGTATGGAGTAAGAAAATATACACCTGTGTGGGTGTATACATTTATACACGGACACACAAGACAAAGACACACACACACGTCTTATAGTCCATTTGGGATGTGATAACCAAATGCCATGAACTGAGTAGCTTGTAAACATCAGACGTTTGTTTCCCATAGTTCTGGAGGCTGGAGTCCAAGATCAAGGTGCCGGCAGGTTGTGTGTCTGCTGAGGACTTGTTTCCTGATTTCTAGATAGGTTTTGCGGTTTCCTCACCCAAGGGAAGTGGTGAGGCAGCTCTCTGGGGTTTGTTTTATGAGGAATTAGATTTGTGAAGGAAGACTTGGTCCAGAGGTCCCAAGGTGGGAATAAACTCAGTATGCTGGAAAAATACAAAGAAGGTCTGTGTGACAGATGTTTACAACATGGTGAAACCCCGTCACACAAAGACAAACACACATTCATGACTGCTGCACCCTCATGACCTAATCATCTCCTCAAAGTCCCACCTCTTTATAAGTATCATCACATTGGGGGTTAGGCTTCCACAGAAATTTTAATTGTTGTAGGGGACACAAACTTTCAGACCGCAGTGGTATATATTCAAACTTTTTCTTTAATATGTTCTATTTACATTGTACAACATAGATAATATATGGATACTATAGTATATACATTATTTATAAATAAATCAGTATATCTAATGGAGAATTGTATGTGCTCAAAAATAATTTATTAGGGGGGTGTGGCAGTTCACACCTGTAATCCCAGTGTTTTGGGAGGCCAAGATGGGAGGATAGCTTGAGTCCAGGAGTTTGAGAACAGCTTAGGCAACATAGTAAGACCTCATTTGTACAAAAAATTAATAATAATAATTAGGAGGGTGTGGTGGCATATGCCTATAGTCTCAGCTACCTTGGAGGCTGAGGTGGGAGGAAATCGCTTGAGCCCAGGAGGTTAGGGCTGCAGGAATTGTGCCACTGCACTCTAGTCTGGGTGACAGGGTGAGGCCCCCTCTCTCTCTCTCTCAAAAAAAAAAATATATAAATTTACACACACATGTCATATATATATGTTTTATTGATGTATGTGTGATCAAATGGTTTTGAAAGTCATGGTCTAGGTGTAAGGTGATGGTGACTTGGATTGGTTGGCAATATTAGGAAAGGAGAGAAGCAGATGCATTGGGGATAAGGTATGAAGGTAAAATTAACAAGATTTGTTGATGGGATGTACCACACGCAGTGTGGGAGCCGTGAGCGCACATATGGCTTAGATGTGGCCCAGCCCTCAGAAAGCCTTGCAGCCCTGTGGTATTTTCTTGACTGAAGACTGAGGAGGTAGCAGTTCTCAAATTTTGTTTACTTTCACACTTATGATGGCTAACAGTTCCCCCAGGGAAAATAATTTTTTCTTCACTTCACACCTCTTTGCACACTTCTAGGGGCCACCATTTTGCATTACATTGTCTGGAATTGACCCAGCAAACAGTTCAGAATGAGATCCTGAAAAGATGCCATGTGTGTGTGCATACATGTGTGTCTGTGTTCAAGAGTCTTTTCCAGTAAAGCGACTCTGGCTTAGGGTTGTATTCTTTTTGTTTGTTTCCTGGAGGTAAGGGGGTCTTTGAGACTGCAGAAGCAAAGGAATAATTGGAGATTAACCCTCTCACCACATACTAACAGCTCAGGTCTCACGGATGAGGAGCAGGTTTCTCCTGGGACTTGAAGCCATGAAATGAGGCTTTCATTTGTTTTTATTGAAGATGGTTATAATAGAATGTAACCCAACTATGGAGATATAATTTGGATGTGGGTTACAAATCTCACGTTGAACTGTAATCACCAGTATTGGAACTGGGGCCTGGTGGGAGATGATTGAATTATGGCAGTGGTTTCTCATCGATGGTTTAGCATTAACCTTGGTGCTGTCCTTGCAATAGTAAGTGACTTCTTGTGTGATCTGGCTGTTTAAAAGTGTGTGGTACCTCGCCACCTCTATCTCTTCCCCCTGCTTTGGCCATGTGAAGTGCTGTCTCCTTCTTCCCCTTCCTCCATGATTGTGAGTTTCCTGAGGCTTCCTCAGAAGCTGTGCAAATGCATTATGCTTCTTGCACAGCCTGCAGAGCCATGATCCAATTAAACTTCTTTTCTTTATTATTTTCTTTTATTTTTATTTTTGAGACGGAATCTTGCTCTGTAGCCCTGGCTGTAGCGCAGTGGTGCAATCTTGGCTCGCTGCAACCTCTGCCTCCTGGGTTCAAGCGATTCTCCTGCCTTAGCCTCCCAAGTAGCTACCCACCACCACACCCAGCTAATTTTTTGTATTTTTAGTACAGAAAGGGCCTTTCACCATGTTGGCCAGGCTGGTCTTTAACTCCTGACCTTGTAATCCACCCACCTCAGCCTCCCAAAGAGCTAGGATTATAAGCATGAGCCACCACACCTGGGCAAACCTCTTTCCTTTATAAATTACCTAGTCCCAGTTGTTTCTTCATAGCAATGTGAGAACAAACTAACACGTGGTGATTTCTACATATAATCTGTTTTTGTCTTTGCTAGGCTTTACGTGTTATGTAATGCCTACATCCTTTGTTCTTAATCCCTGACCCACTACCAAAAAACCCACTCACACCAAAGGCATTAGTGAGCACTGTTAAACTTAGTGAAAATGTTGACCCCAGAAGGTGTCTGTTTATTCCTGAGTCCACTCTCACTGGTTATCCAGAGGCTCTTTCCCTCACACAGCCCTGAAGCCGGCTTCACTTCTCTTAGCTTTCTTTTTCATCGCATATTGCTGCCTCCTTTGGGGAACACCCTGTTATGTGCTCTCAAAATTATCTTCTAGACAAACCTGATCCCTCATGGAGTTGGAATTCATGCACCAACTTCTAGAAAGATAACATTTTCTCTATGTTAAAACAATACAATTACAGTGATCGCTACGTGTGAATAATCGCAATAGTACCATGATTAAAAAGATTTTTGAGTTCCATATGACTGACCAGCACATGTGCTTTTTAGAATATGATCTGTATTTATGTTAGAGACCATCTTTTATCTATTAAAATTATCTACTAAAATTTTTCTAAGAAACAAAACACTGGGTGTGAGGGCGATCTGGCTGTGACATCTGTCACCCCATTGATTGCCAGAGTTGATTCTGTTGATCTGGCTGGCTAGGTGGGTGTCCCCTTCCTCCCTCACTTCTCCATGTGTCACTTCTGAAGCTGTGCGCTCAGTCGAAGAGGACGACCATCCCCAATAGAAGAGGACCAGTCTTCGGTCAAGGGCATACGAGTAGCTGTGTTCCCCTGCTAGAACCTCCAAACAAGGTCTCAAGAAACAAAAACCTATTTCTTATTATGTCAGAGTGTTTTAACTTTTCAGGGAAAAAATACTCTGTAAACAGATAAAGGCTATGTTGTTATTATTTTTATTCTAGGAAGGGGACTCACATTCTATTAGGTTAGAACCATTTTAAAGAAAAATATGGCTGAGTGCAGTGGCTCACACCTGTAATCCCAGCACTTTGGGAGGCTGAGGTGGGTGGATCATTTGAGGTTAGGAGTTCGTAACCAGCCTGGCCAACATGGTGAAACCCTGTCTCTACTAGAAATACAAAAATTAGTTAGGCATAGTGGCGGGCACCTGTAATCCCAGCTACTTTGGGGGTTGAGGCAAGAGAATCACTTGAACCTGGGAGGCAGAGGTTGCAGTGAGCTGAGATCATGCCACTGCACTCCAGCCTGGGCAATACAGAGAGACTGCGTCTTAAAAAAAAAAAAAAAGGAAAAATATCATAAACTTACTATTTTCTAATAAGGAGGTATGAGAGGGACTGCTCTGCCATTTTGTGGCTTCTGTTTTTGGGTGGAAACTAAGTCTTGGGGTCTGAGTTTTGGTCTTGAATGTTTGTAAAGCATAGAAGACCCCTGTACTCTTAACAAGTGAAAATCAGCATAAGAAAATTGAACACATGCACACAATATGATGCAAGACACTCAGTGAATTAATGGTCAGGGGTCAAGCAGTGAGCCACGATTGTGCCACTGCAACCAAAACAATAACAAACTTGTCATTTCACTTGACAAATGCTGTTTTGTCTGTAGCTTGATTGTAAGAACCACGAAAGCATGTCAGTAGCGTAGTTTGAGTGAAAGGATGAAAATATAGGTAGAAAATGTAAAATCATCAGCTGCTGGGCAATGGTCATGTTTTCTGACTGCCTGATACATTTTAAACACTCTTAAACTATCTGGAGAATTCCACAACTAGGTTTAGTCTTACTGGCTTATTATCTTAGAGTTCTGGAGATCAGAAATCTAAACAGTTCTCTCTGGGGTAAAGTCAAGGTGACAGCGGGGCTGCCTTCTGGAGGATCTAGAATTGGTTTCTTTACCTTTTTCAGCTTCTAGAAACTGCCTGCATGCCTTAGGTCATGGCCCTGTTTATCTTCGAAGTCAGCAGCATCGTCTTCCGATCTCTCTGTCCTCTGCTTCTCAGTCTCCTCTCCTCCTCCCCGCACCTTCCTTCCTCCCACAAGGGACCCCTGTGATTAGACAAGGCACACCTGGATAATCCAAGATAATTTTCCCACCTCAAGTTCCTCATGTCTGCAAAGTCCCCTTTGTCATGTAAGGTAGTATATTATCAATTTCTGGGGTCAGGATGTGGATCTCTTTGGGGACTGTTTTCTGAGTACCACACCCCCCATTCAATTTCATACCCAGAACCTCACTTTCCCAGCCTCCTTTGTGTGGACTGTGGTCAGCATGAGTGAGTGAGGCACTTACCTCATGGGACAAATTTAAGGGGCAGCAAAAAATGCAATAATCAAGATAAGCAATTTTTTTATTTTTTTGAGACAGAGTCTTGTTCTGTTGCCCAGGCTGGAGTGCAGTGGTACTACCTCAGCTCACTGCAACCTCTGCCTCCTGGGTTTAAGTGATTCTCTTACCTCAGCCTCCTGAGGAGCTAAGATTATAAGCACATGCCATCACACCCAGTTAATTTTTCTTCTTCTTTTTTTTTTTTTTTTTTTTTTAGAGAGAAAGAAAGAAGAAGAGAAAGAGGGAGAGAGAACGGGATTCTTGTTCTATTGCCCAGGCTAGAATGCAGTCTAAAAATGGGTATTAAAAACCTCTTTTATGCCAATAATTGTGCTTAACAATGGAGACAGGAAGGA